>JALIZH010032067.1:0-30632 GCA_030522465.1 Rhipicephalus appendiculatus
AGTCTGTTCGATTTTCGGAACATTTGATGGCCTCTTACATCAGAAGTGCGCAACAAGGCCTCACTGACGCAAATGGGCTGGGACCCGTAAGAATATTTGATTTATTTATGCATCATTCACAAAAGAGTCTTACGGTAGAACCACTTGTAGGAGAAACCCACAGGCAATCATTGCTCGCGACATATTTTTTAGCAAAGCTGACTCGTAAATTGCATAGAGAGGTTAGGAATGCGAATATTTGTGAACTCGGTGACTGATGTCTTCTTTCCAGTAGAAAACAGCGCTACGAGACGGGATGAAGAAGGACAAAAACCACGGCGCTGACTAACAACCAAATGTGTTTTATTCTACCAGTCCGCATATACATACTCCACCACAATCTCAAGAAAAAAAGAAAAGCCAAAAAAGGAAGAAACGATGATGAGCCTGCGCAGAGGCAATACAAATACCCAATGGGACAGAAATGTTATCTCCTTCGGAAGGAGGGGAATTGAGGGGAGGCTAACACAAGCCTTGCCGCCGTTATAGATGTTATACGCTTGAGAAATGAGACGTGTGCGTTCATCATAGTATTCATAGTGTGTGTGTGTATGTGTGTGTGTGTGTGTGCGTGCGTGCGTGTGCGTGTGCGTGCGTGCGTGTGTGCGTGTGCGTGTGCGTGTGTGTCTGTGTCTGTCTGTCTGTCTGTCTGTCTGTCTGTCTGTCTGTCTGTGTAAGTATGATAATCACCCAGCCCCCTGGAGTAGCATGTCAGGTGAAAAGCCAGGCAAACATCTCCAGCTCTTCATTAAAATATTTCTCTCTCTCTCATAGTATTTGGACAGGAAAATCGAATCTTTATATGATCGCTGGCAACCACAATCATTACAATGAAGAGACAGTTGACTATCTGTAGCTTGTTTACGGACCTTGTTCGTGTGCACGCGCATGCGGTCATTAGCGCACAGGCCCGTTTGATCAACATAGTAGCGCCCGCAAGAAAGAGGATTATACACAACAGCATCGCAACATTAAACAAACTTTTGCCGGTGCTTCTTACTACATCTTTCCGTCTTGGTCTCTCGTTTACTTGGGCACAGGCTACCAAGTTTATTTTCGGCAGAAAACAACAACCTAACGCCTGCCCTGCTGACCACTTTCTTAAGATTATGTGCCACCTTGTGTACGTAAGGTATGACCGCTACTGATTGCTGCGGGTGTCTCGCCGATTGAATAGCTGTTGAGCACTTGTCCTTAAAGCCAGATACGAGGCTTTCTGTGATGCTGGTCAACAGCGTTTTGGGGAAATCTGCAAGCTTGCTATGTGCTACTTGAGACGAAAAACTCGCTTCGACCTCTCAAGCGCCGCCTTCATGCAAGCCATTGCAAGCCGCGCTTCACAATTTTCGAGTGCGCAGAAGAGAAAGGAAGAAGGCTCTTTTGTGACCTAGGCGCATACCCCCCAACATACATGGTTGTTTGAGAACGAGAGTTCCAAGTCCAAGAAGCGTAGCCTATTGTCTGAGGGATGCTCAATGTTCAATTGAAGTGGACTTAATTCCGTGAGGAATATGTAAAAAATTGCAACAGCAGGTTGCATGTCTCGAGGGTTAGTGCTGTAAAAAAGTAACAAGTCGTCCACGTATATTTCCGGCATTTCCGTGGCGGAAATAAGTCGGTGAAGTCTTCGTGGACCCCGGCATAACACATATTCGTGTTCAAAAGCAACGGGTAGTAAAATAAAGAGAATTGATTGTCTATTTTTTCTTTCTTAACTCTTCCGCCACCTTGCGGGATTCCGCAGAACACATTTGCATTAATTGATACTACTGTGCTAGCGTGGTTCAAGCGTGTTAAGCGAATTCAGGATTTTAAGGCCTGTCTTCATATACGCGCCCGGTTCCTTGTGGTGATACAACAGCACAGCCCCCCGTTTACCCTGGCTCGCTCAGTACAACCACTGACACGCAATCGACTGCCGTTTTGTATCAACACTAGAGAGTCGGGAGTGCCAGCACTTAGCGGAAACCTGGAAATCTTTCCACTTTTTTTCAGACAACGGCCACTCCGAATCGTACCGCGTGGCCCTCGATGATATTTGCCAAGTCCTCGCGTGTTCCCGCTCACATTGTTCACGATGGTACGTGCATTCACTCCTTTGTTTGCACAGTGCATGATTTGTACGTCCGCATGACTTGACTGCGCTTGTCGCTGTTATTGCGACGCACGGTTGTCATTATTCTACAAATTTACTGATGAAGTTTCTCGAACTTTCTGCACACTATATTCTGCACATTTCAAGTAATCGGACGTGCGAACTCATGAACGTGGCCGTAAGAAAAAAAGAAAAACGCCTTACTCTCTGGACAATTGAGTCAAGAGCAAGTGACGCTTGCTATCTTTCTAAAACACTACTTCCTTTTCATACGCTATCTGCTGAGGGCAGTAGCCACATAACTTCTGAAATGTTTTTTTTATATATAACGCGTCTTCTTTCGCGGAGAGCTGTTTAGCACGAGAGGACTGAAGCAGCAGGGACTTCGTATGTGCCAAAGCTTTTACTCAAAAGAACACATATCGCAAATCGGTACGTGAGTTACAACAGTTTTCGCTAAACGGAACTGAAATGGCAGGTTCCTGAGTAGGATCTCCGTCGGGTGCCGTATTTTAAATTTGTTCCCCGTTTTTAGATGTGAAGCATCTTATGGCGAAGCTTAATCCGGTGGTGGTGGTGGTGGTGGTGGTGGTGGTGTGCCGCGTGCCCACCCTTACTGCGCATGCGCAAACCCTTAAAAAAAATAAAAAATAAAAAAACCTCCTCTCCCCCTCTCTCTCCTCTAGGCATCGCTCCCCGCGGCAACCACACCCTCACTGCGCATGCGCCTCCCCTCCCTCTCTCCCCCTCTTACACTGCCCCCTCTCTCCTCAAGGCATCCCTGCCCGCGGCGTCTACACTCCCACTGCGCATGCGCGTCCCCCCCTCTCTCTCTCCTCTCCTACGCTCCCCCCCCCCTCTCTCCTCTACGCATCCCTGCCCACGGCGTTCACACCTCCCCACTGCGCATGCGTGTCACCCCCCTCTCTCTCTCCTCTCCTACGCTCCGCCCTCTCTCGCCTCGCGACGCCGACGCAGGCAGCGTCTGCTAGCGAGTTTCTTGGTTGAAAAAACCGACTGCTCGCGCTGCACACCCGTTCACTGGCCACCCCATATATATGGCAATGGATCTTGACCTCCAAGGTGGTGCCGGTGAGAGATTTCTCCTGTGTGTTGTTGAACAATAAAAATTCGCAGCGTGCGCGTTAACTAAAAGCGGAGTGCGGGTCTCTGTGTCCAGTCGGAGTCTTCTGTCTCTCATTGCCCATTAGCAGCGGTTGGCATGTTCCAGTAGGAAACACTGCTCCATCACTGCCTGCTTTGCGCCTCTCCAGTTTTTCTCTCCTGCGCAACGCTGCGATGAGCGCCAGCGTCAGCGCCGCCGCCAGTGTAAGCGTTAGCGCCCGCTGCTTCACATCTACACATGGTTCCCTTTAGCGGGAGATGGTGTAATTATTTCTTTATTTCCGAAGCGCACGTGGCAAGATTGATGTAATATATTTGTGTCTAACAGTACTGTTGATGGCATAACGCAGTTTTACGTGCTAAAACCACGGTGTGATTATAAGGCACGCGGTGCGTGTGGCCTCCGGCAACTTTGACCACCTTGTGTTATTTACCGTGCACTGACATCGCACAGTACACGGCCCTCATGCATTTCTCGTCAATCAAAATGCATCGCGGATCGAACCCCCCGACCATCGCGTCAGAAGCCGAGCACCACAACCACAGCAACGTCGCGGCGGACAAACAGTACTAGATTTGGGTGATAATCAAAATAAAAATAATGCTTTAACACCATTGAAGCAGTCACAAATTTATTACTTGAATAAACAGGTACACTATTTCAGACATTTAAGAATATTTGCGGTGAAAACAAGCAATATTTTCACCTGGAATAAATATTTCCTCGTTTTGAGACGAATGTGCGATTCACGTTTACATGATATATATATATATATATATATTCTACGTCGCCGGCTAGCTATTAAATCAATTAGGCAGAAACTTCTGTTATGTTGTCAGGCTAGAGCAAGACGTGTGAATTTTAATGACTTCTGTGCAATGCTATTCTCAAGTTCTAAATTCAGCCTATTTTCCAGATTAGACTTCCGGCGATTGTGCGTGGAAGGGTTCCGTTTCAATGTTATCAGTGCCGCATTGCGTGTACGCATAAAACGCCACAGCGAGATTACCAGCCGCATTGCTCGTTTATATTTTTTCTCAGCAAGCCGAAATAGCATTCATGTGCTACAACGGTCTCGGCAGCGGAATAATAGCGTTACAAAACACTTATTTCTTTTAATTATGAGAGTCCTATAACTCATTAGTAGAAAGAGGCTGCGAAATCCAACTCTAAAATCGCGCAACCTGCTAAAGAATGTTGTTGCTTTATTGCGCAGAAGATAAACATCATATATATTTGTCTTACCTTATTGGGAGTCATTGAGTGCACAAAGGTAGCTAGTTTCAGAACTTGAAGTTGTGTTACTAAGTTCACAATGTTCTTTCCAGTATTCCGTACTTAAGAAATTTCTCCAGAAAACACGGCGGTGTGTTTAACGTGTTCTATTTTTTTCTTGCTGATTTCTCGATCACTTGTCTTTATCAGTTTTTTAAACACCCTCTGTCTGTTTGAATGTCGAATTTGAGGCCGAATTCTCTTGTCGTGCTAACGCCCTTAACCTTACTAGAGAGCCCGTGTTCCCCGGCACTTAAAAGCCTATATCGTGCTCCTCCGAGTAGCAGGTAAGGAGGAAAGAGGGAGGAGGAACGCCTCCTGGGATGGTGTAGATGTGCTAAAGTGGTGGCTTGGGCGAGTTGGTAAGACATAATTCACATAAAAACAGCGCTAAAGACGGAGGACAAGCGTTACAAAACACTTATTTCTGTGTCCTTCTTTTACTTGTCCTCCGTCTTTAGCGCTGTTTTTATGTGAATTATGTGTAGATGTGAGCACCGAGGACATCGATTAATAACCGTGAACTCGCTATAAACGACGACGGGGTTCATGTCGAAGGCTTGACCTACAAGCACTTCGGAGAGCCTGCTTTCCTGCACCTCCCCCCCCTTCGTCGACGTGCGAGCTATATTCACATTCCCTCTTAACTTTTTGGGGGGGAGCAGCGCTAAGAAACACACGGACAGAGACACATATTAGACACCAGGGGTGCTGTCTCTGGAGCCCTGCCATGGAGCGCTGCCAAAAAATTGGCCCTTCGCTGGTGATGGTTGTATCCACTCAGGTGAAAACATTCAGAGGTCCAGGGACTTGAAACACCATCGGTGACACTGACGCCTCTGGAGGGCGGCACTGGCTGCCTCGTGGAGGCCGTTCCCAGCCACGCTGTGACTTGCTTCGGAAGTCGGGCGATGATGGCTGACGCCACTGACTGTGTCGTGACGGTCGTCGCACGAGATTACGCCGTCGTTGTTCCCCGCTAAGGTGTAAACCATGCTTATCCATGTCGGCGTACTGTGCAGACAAATACTTGCCCAACGAAGCGTGCCGGCGAGTTCGGACAGGTTGCAAGACCTGTCCTTCATGGTTTGACGTCGCCGCCTCTTCGCTGCTGTCGCCAGACTCTCCAGTTCCATGGCCGCAAGAAAGAAAGATGCTCTTTGGTGGTTCCGTAAGGTGTCCATACGAATTTACGCCACCATGACTGAACCCCACGCTGCAGACGCCAGGGTTGCACGAAGGCATCGTCTCACTGCTTCGTGCGAGTTGGTCGCTGTCTGACCTATCAGCGTCGGGTCCCCCCGTAGACGCAGGCTGCCTCCTGGAGTACCGCACGGAACTCGTGTGGCACTCGGGCGAACTGCCTGTCATCGTCAGTAGAAGCGCACGCCAGGCTGGCAGATCCCGACAAAACAGACAGATCTTGAATAAATGTGTTCTCGATGGCCATCAATTACTTGAGCGCAGTACGAGCACACTCGGGCAACGACTGCTGTGAATTCGGCAGATGTGCCTCCTGCAGGTCAATGAAGATGCTCTCGCTACTGGACGTCTGCGGGGGGCGGCGTTTCGACTTTGGAATTGGTTTTCAAGTACGAGCGCAGTACGTAGACAGGGACGGGAAAAGACACGGACAAGCGCTTGTCCGTGTCTTTCCTGTCCCTGTATCGCGTACGCGAAAATCAATCATGGAACATAGCCCAATCAACCAATTTGGAATGGGGGCCCAAGAAAATGTTCAGAGTCAAACAGCGGAGCTTTACTCCACCACCATCTATGATGAGTTGAACCTCATCGGACAAGAGATAGTCGGCACCCAAAACCATGTCGGCGTGCAAGTCCTCGAAGACAGGAACGGCGGCAAGGAACTTGCTCCCGGCTTCGGTCGGTAGCTGCAAATCCAGTGCACCAACAGGCAACGCGCTGCCGCCGAGGACGATGAGGGGTGCCTAGGACCAAGGCTGGAGGGTGACTGGGGCATGCCGTCGATGCAGCGCAGTACGTGGAGCTCCTGTTTGCACAACAGCCGTAAGCTCACCGATTCCATCGACGCGGACCTGCACCGTGGGAAGCTTAGGCGTGTGGTATTCGGTGGCTCGATGTAGTGCAAGTGTTGGTGCCACATCATCGATTTGGTCACCGAAACTCGACGGGAGGGACTGGCTGCGAGAACAAGCCGAGTCCGGTGTTTGTGCGAGGGCAGGATGTCAAACTTCCTGTCGATGAGCTGCAGTGTTTAAGCTGCAGTCTCAAGGCGGTGCCCCTCTTGGGCTCTGTCCTCGGATATGCGTCTGGTTGAACACGCAGTTTTTACTGGCAAATCCGGCCGAAAACAGCGATGAGCCGTGCACTCCATTGTTGCCAGGACTGTAGCTCGGTGCCTTCATATTTATGCCATGCCTCTGCAGCACCACGAAGGCGGTCTACGGCCACCAGCCATTTTTGATTGTCGTGCCAGGCATGGCGAGAGCCGAAAGAATTAATCTCCTCAATCCACAGGGCAGCGTAGTCTTGGAAGCCTCGGAACTCCGGCACTGCCCAAACAGCCGATGATGACGCGGCAGGCGAGAACACGGAGTCGAACGGCGCCAAGACGTCGAGCTGCTTCGACAGTTGTCTGAGGGCGTGCATGAACTCTACGACGCCATCGGGTAAGGCTCCCAAAGAAGTAGGGGCGGCATTTGCTGAGGATACAGCAACCCCGGTGCCCACTGCGGCGGAACCCGTGCACAAGGACGCGTGGACGGCGTCCGTTCGAGGCTCAGATGATGTAAGGGTCATCTTCACGGGACCCTTGCTATTGGGAAGTCGAGCCGCCCAGGAGGCCTGCACGCCGTCCTCGGATGGCGTTCGCAGCGCCGGGAGGTTAAGAAGTGACGAGGAGGCATAGACGCCGTCCCCGAACTGCGCCTGGTGCGGTGGTTGGTAGACGGGTTCCATGGCCGAGGAAGCGTGGACGGCTTTCCTTGAATGGCTGGTCCCCGGAAGACCGAAGACACACAGGCACAGGTGTTGTCGGCCTTAAGGCTTGGTTTTCGACGACTGCGCCATTGTAACGAACTAGACAGAGAAATAGACACAACGGCCTGTTCTCAAGGCCGGCTGTTCTATTTTTCTCTTCGTCTTCTTTCCTCTACCGCTTTCCTCACCGAGCCTGCTCCGTGCCCTGAGCGCCGCTCTATCTTCGCTACAATAGATATTACTTTTAAATAAAGGAACCTCGTTTGTCATGTATTCACGTAGATTCACTTTCATTTGACTCGCCCACGTATTTTGTTTCTTTCGCTAGGGCCAAGAATAGCAAGAAAAAAATGATAAACGATATAGAATGTTTATGAAATCCATTTGTCCGTCCGTCCGTCCGTCCGTCCATAGGATGCACGGACACACGCACGGACGGACGTATGCACGGACGGACGGACGGACGGACGGACGAACAGTTGCACGGACGAACGGATGGATGCACGGACGGATGCACGGACAAACGGACGGACGGACGGACAGACAGATAGATGCATGGATGGACGCAAGGATGGACGGACGCACAGATGCACGGACGGTCGGACGGACGGATGGACAGGCAGACAGACAGATGCACGGATAGAGTACGGTCTATTTTAGACATATGCGCGCTATAAACGCTCTATGTCCGGTATATGTAACACCTGTGTTTCGGTCCGACGGGGAGCTACGACGACGGCGACAACGGACATGGTGCGAGTCTAATGGTGCATTCAGACGACGGACCGAATCCGGATGTGTAGTCGCGGACGGCGCGGCACGTGACCTCACATCAGCGATTCGTCTGCTCCGCGCCTCGTTCTCGTGGCTCGCGGACGGATGAGCCCAACTTGTTTTTCACATCGGGATTCTGGCGGCGGAACGCCTGGCTTTAGCGGGCAAACAAGCTGGCAACCAGTACACGTTTCTTCTGCTCGAGCCGTACGGCTGTCCTCGCAGTTTATTTTAGCTCTGATGGCGCTTAGTTCAGGTTATTTCTCGGGCCGTATTCCAAGGCGATAACCTTTGAGATATATATCACTTTTAATGCGCGTTGATCGGCGGGTTCGAGGGTAGGTTAGTTGTGGCTTTAATCGTTGCACACGCAGGATTCTCAGGCAGGCAAAGCGGCGGTGTCGCCGATAGCGGTAGTCTCAGATCACGACCAGTGTTTGAGCACTGATTATACGGTAAAGATGCGAGCCAAGAGAAGGAAACATAATGTGCAGCATTGCAATGTACACTGTCTGTACCTGTTATCCGCAAAAGAACAAAAACTGCCGATATCGGCGGTCACTGTATCCTCCCCTTCGTACGCGGTGCACCACGCGCGAACGGAGCGAGGTCAGTCTTCAGCAGCTCTAGTAAAGCAGGTCTTTCTTCCAATCCAGCCATTCCGCCAACAACACCATTTTCACCGAAACAAATCACAGCCCTCGACAATGCTCGATGCTTGTCAAAGCACTCTAAAAGTACGGCGCGCTTCGCGTTCTGGAGGCCGCCATGTTGAATACTCTCAAACCGGTCTGCTGGCAGCGGTTGCGGGTCAGCGGAGAGGCTGCGGTCGAGAGTAATCCGGCTGTTTTCTCCTAGGGCACCGTCCGTCGTGTGGATGCGCCTGCAGGGCGGATCATCCGCGGATTAGCCGTCCGCGTCCACGACAAATCCGGATTCGGTCCGTCGTCTGAATGCACCATAAGGAGCTTCACTCCTAAAAACCTGTCTCATCCAAATCGCAGGACTAACAATAAAGGCCAGGCCAGAAGAGTCAGGGCCTAAGAGGCCTTACCCCATCGACATTGACTGTCTAAAAATTATTAAAATTTAATAATAAATTATTGCATTTATTTATTACTATATGAAATTATTGAACAATTGATTTTTTAATGAAATGAAAATTGAAGGACACTGTAAATTCCAAAGTGTGTTCGGCGAAAGCCGGTGCCTACTGAGACGGGGTGGTCATAATGGAACGCGATGCCCGTGTCTCCCCTTCTTGCATGTGTGGGCACGCTGGGCGCAGCGACGCTACGCCAGCAAAACGCGAGCGCTCTATTATAGACCGACGTGAAGCGCGACTGACGCGACCGGTGTCTGTTGGTGCGCCCCGGCGGCCACGAGATTGCTGAGTGAGTGTGAAGGGGGCAGACGCGTCCGCGTGGGAGCCATACCGACTAACTGGAACGCTGCAACGATACAGAGGCCACAGCTTGCACCATGCCAGGGCACGGAAGGACGGACGGACGTGAGCATGAGACAATATTGGTTATCGCCTTAATAAATCAATCAAATACTTCTCGCTTCTCGTCACCGTTCAGTACACTCAGCCGTATTCTGTACAACACAACTCGGGCCAGGCGCCAACATTTGGGAACCATGTATGAGAGCGAGTGATCGGCTTATAATCAGACAGAAACAAAAGAAAGATAAACGTTTTCAGGAGGATAATCGAGGTAAAGGGACATACGTAGTGGTGCTTTCTGTACAAAATACTGACATCGTCATTCGCCTTCTGTTTATCCAGTTACATTATTAAAGATAAACTTCCTGAAAAATAGCAGAACATGTAAGAGGTTCCTGCAGATAACAAGGAGGGCACCGTGTGCATGAAGGTTGGCTCCATGGGTACAGCCCATAACAATGCTCATGATCACGTTTGTGTGTTCATTACTGTCCTTGTATATTCACTATTTCTAATTGTTGGTTACGTACCACGATGAGAAAAAACCGGCAGATCCCACGCACTGTGGGAATCGATGCGATGCGAAGCAGCCAGCAAGGAGCAAATCATGCTGTACATAATATGCATGTCATTATTTACATGTTAGGACTTGTCATTTGTGTTCGTCATACAGTCACGTCACGCAATACAAATTTTGGTGTATATCAAGCTAGCGAACTGGACGCAAGCGCACGATGAGCGTGGCATCTAAATGGCATTGTAGATGACATGCATGCCAAGATTTTCATGTTACCACCTGCCACTTATGTTCGCTTAATTTTTTATCTCGAATCCCAGCGAGGCGCGAGACCAGTCTGCCTCCGTTTCGCATGCGTTCGTGTTCTCGCGCTCTGCGCATCGTGCATACGCCATCCGGGTTCCAGCGTTTAAATTGACGGACACCTTGTCAATTCCAAAGTGTGTTTCTCGAACGCCTGTGCTCACTGAGATGGGGTCGGTCAGAATGGAACGTGATGCGCGCGTCTCCCTCCTTGCATGATTAGAGACGCTGGGCACAGAGACGCTACGCAAGCAAAGCGCGAGCGCTGTAGAGTCCAACGCGACCGGCGTCCGTTTGCGCGCCCCGGCAACCACCTGGCACTGTGCCAGGGCATGGCTGGAGGGACGGCCGGACGGACGGACGGGCGCACGTGAGCACGAGACATTAAAGGCTTTCACCTTAAAATGTGGTGTATATCAAGCTGGCGAAACGGCCACAAGAGTGTCATGAGCGTGGCATGCAAGTCATGTTGCACATGACATGTCACGATTTGCATATTACCACTTGTCATTTATGTTCGTCATACAGTCGCGTCACTCAATACCAAGTTTGGTGTATATCAAGCTAACGAAACGGCCGCGAGCTTGCCATGAGCATGGCATGCAAGTCATGTCGCACATGACAAGTCATGATTTCATATTAGCACTTGTCATTTATGTTCGTCATAGAGTCACGTCACTCAATCCCAAATTTGGTGTGTATCAAGCTAACGAAATGGCCGCCAGCGCGCCATGAGCGTGGCATGCAAGTCATGTCACACATGATCTGTCATGATTTCCATATTTCCACTCATCATTTATTTTCTTCATACAGTCACGTCACTAAATACCAAGTTTGGTGTATATCAAGCTAACGAAACGGCCCCGAGCGCACCATTAGCGTGGCATGTAAATCATGTTGTTCATGACATGCAAATCATTATTTGCATATTACCACCTGTCATTTATGTCCGTCATACAGTCACGTCATTCAATCCCAAATTTGGTGTATATCAAGCTAACGAAACGGCCGCGAGCGCGCCATGAGCGTGGCATGTGAATCATACTTTTCATGACAAGTTAGTCATGATTTTCATGATATGACCAGCCATTTATGTTCTTCATACGGTCATGTTATGCCATACCAAATTTGGTATAAATCCCATTAACGATACGGCCAGGAGAGCACAAAGTCGTAGGCGGCTAGATAGATAGATAGATACGCTCAAAGTCGCCGAAGTTCGCTAAAAAATGCTTCGCATTTAATAAACTTTTAAGGCGAAAGCCTTTAATGTCTCATGCTCACGTCCAACCGGTGTCCGTCCGGCGTCCGGTGTCCGTCCGTCCGTCCGTCCTACCGTCCGGATGTCCGTCCGTCCTACCGTCCGGATGTCCGTCGGTCCGTCCGTCCGTCTGTCCGTCCGTCGGTCTTTCCGTCCGTCTTTCCGTGAGTGCAATCGCCACACGCTTTCGCCGAACACACTTTGGAATGTACAAAGTGTCCTTCAATTTTTCTAAACAGTTCTGGAACAGTCACGGAGGAAGGAATAACTCAGGAGAGGCCCTGACGTCACTCTCTGTGAAGCCGGAAGTCGGCCATATTGACTGGGCAGATTCTCCTCTCTTGTTTACCATGGGACAAGCGAAGTAGAAGCCGCGTTTCCCTTTCCGGCTCGAGAACCACGTGGGCTGCACGGCACGCGTGTTGAGGCTATCCGAAACCAACGGAACGCGACTCAAAATGGTGGGCCAGCGTGATACCGTTGGCGAAATCATTTCGTCCGAGTAATAACAGCGAGTAAGAACTCGTCAACAAGGAAGCAAACAGAAGAGAACGTCATGCTAGATGCATTGACTACGGCGAGTGTGGTGTCACTGTTTTCACGACATTTATTCACGCACTGTAGGACAACACAATCGGCCGTGCGCCGCCTTCTATGGTTGCATTCCGTTTCCAAAGCGGCGCCCGGCCACCGTGTTTGGGTTCCACGTAAACGCTCACCGGCATCAGCATTGTGCAACCGCGATGGTCGACCTTGTGCGCATGTGCAGGTGTACGAGTGACACTTGAACGCGGTTGCTGTAACGCCCAGAGCACACTGCTAGGGACGAGCATAGCAAGCAAAACAGAAAAGGTATTTTAATGCGCACAAGCAAGTTCTTACTGTACACATATTGAACACGAAACTGCATGTGCACATGGTGTCCTCATTTCGTCTTGCGGAGTACAAACGTTTCGTCCGTTGTCACAAGCAGGAAAACTGCACAACTGTCATTCGTCGTGGTTCCGTTTTGTCACGGTGCCTGAACCCGATTTTCGCTGAGCACATCGAATACTTCATCGGCGTCATCCTCTGCATGGCACGTGAATGTACGCGATCCTTTCACGCACTGTTGAGGCCCCGTGGCTAACAACAGGTTTTGTAAACGTTGCTAGGTACAATAACCGCCGGGAGAACACCGCGTATCTAACAACGCGGCACAAAGCATGGATATCGTCCGACATGGTTGAGTACGAGACCTACGGAGGCGCACACGCACATGCCGCTGCCTTTGCCGCCGCCGCTACACCAGCTACACTAGCTACACTGCAGTGACTGCACAACACGTAACCATAGCAACGCCACCATTGTGCCTAGTGGATATGGCCGCCATGACGTCATTTCCCCCACACCTTTTGCGTAGCGCGCCGGCTGGGCATGCCCTCTCCTGAGTTATTCCTTCCTCCGTGGGCACAGTCGATTTTTCGTATAATGAGGTGCGATAACTGGAATTTCCTAGCAACGGCTTAATGAGTAGGGAAAAAGCAAGTTACCCGAGTCTACATGCAACCACCACCCTCACCTATTAAAGACGATAGGCTTTCTTGGGATACTTCAACGCAGAAATTTTGGTCTGTCTGTCTGTCTCTCTGTCAACCGTTTCAGCCACCAGGCCAAAGTTTAACCACTTCCTGAACGCCCAGACATCTTGCACTTGCTTGTTCATTCATACTTACGAACATTTAGATCAAAAAACAAATATTACGAATATCTGTGGCGCAATATCAATAAGTAATTATTAGGTGGTGTGTTCCTTTAATAGAATATACATAGATACGTAATTCTAAAGACCCTAGTGTTTCTTAGTGTTCGCTGAAAATGCGACGCTATGCACGACAAAAGCCTTCTGCCGACAATATGTTGCAGCCGATGCCAGTGGCCTTGGGTTCATCACAAGCTCCTGTTTCCCGATGCCACCGCCAGATGGCGTCCAAATCTCGCAGGTGCCTCCTCTGTTTTATCAATGTCCAGCCAGATGCGGCCGATTCAACATAGAGGAGGCACTGTCTGAGGCAAGCCAAACATAGTAGTACGGCCGGCAGAAGACTATCGTCTTTCGACGACATTTGCACCGAAGTACGCAGATACGCAGCCAATTTTGTTCCCCCTCATCGAGAAAGATAATGCTTCTGTTAACAAGATTGGAGGCGAACGCTTTAAATTCCTCACCGCACGCGAAATCTAACCATGGGCGTCCCGCGGCGTAAAGGACGAGTCATGCTAAATATCATGATTGGCTGATGATGTCACAGATTACCGGGATTTTTAACGTCATTTGACGTAACGCTACATGCTGACATCATCTCATGCTATCATTGATTGGTCAAAGGTGGTCCCATCACGGAGGCGATGCAAAACCACGTGACGTGCTTCCCATTCATTCATTCATTCATTCATTCATTCATTCATTCATTCATTCATTCATTCATTCATTCATTTTTTAGGCGAAAGCCTTTAATATCTCATGCTCACGTCCGTCCGTCCATCCGTCCGTCCGAGCCCTGGCACGGTGCCAGGTGGCCGCCGGGGCGCGCAAACGGACGCCGGTCGCGTCGGATTCTACAGCGCTCACGCTTTGCTTTCGTAGCGTCGCTGTGCCCAGCGTTTCAAATCATGCAAGGAGGGAGACGCGCACATCGCGTTCCATTCTGACCGACGCCGTCTCAGTGGACACAGGCGTTCGCGGAACACACTTGGGAATTTGCAAAGTGTACGTCCGTCAATTTAAGCGCTGGAACGCGGGCAGCGTTTGCACAATGCGCCAAGCGCGTGAAAATACGAACGCATGCGAACGGAGGCAGATTAGCCTCGCGTGTCGCTGCGATTCCGGTAAAAAATGAAAAAAAGAAAACACGCACACATTCCGTTCGTGTGCCATTCCCACTGAGAGTGTAAAAGAAAAAAGACGTGGCATAGTCAGTCGAATGGTCACAAGCTTTCGCCGAACACACTTTGGAATGTACAAAGTGTCCTTCAATTTTTCTATCAAATGTCTTTGGTTTTGATGAGCCCCTTGAATACAACCATGAGGGACTGGGTTACAGAAAGGCTAACAGTGTACTCCAAGTTGTAATGGGATGGTTTTGGTGACCCGCTTGAATAATTGAGTGTCGGTGATGGTGGGTCAAATAGCGAAAGTTGGGCTAGTTGGTGGTTCATGCTTGGGATGTAAAAAACCGCGCAAAATATAGACAAGGACTGACGTGTCGTCAGTCCGTGTCGTCTCTTCGTCAGTCCTTGTCTATATTTTGCGCTGTTTTTTACATCCCAAAGATGGTGGGTCAGTCCAGTCCCGGGCTGTGTGCAGGAACAACGACTGCGCAAGAAATACACCGACTGAGTAGAAGAAGAAGGTGGCCTTCGCCTTCTAGGCATCTTAGGCGAATAAATAAGGAACCCTGTGAGTTTTCTTGTTCTATAGTGGCTTGGTAGCATATAGTGTATTATTGCAGCCTGCGTAATATTGCGCAGGCTGCATTTGTATAAGACATAGTGACGCAATTTACAAGTATTTAGTGCATAAGCACCCCTAGCGTTCGCGTGTACTGGTTCAACAAACTTTCCTTTGCGCACGAGTACCCCTAAAACTTTTAACTTGCATTGTTAGGGCTTATTGTACTACTCTAGGACAGTACACGTAGTGCTCTAAATCGGTCGCCAGCTCTAAAACGTGCTATTACTTGGTGTACACAGCTCCACCACATTCAGTGCATATGGTGAGTGAGTGAGTGAGAAAGACTTTATTTGATGATCCGGCGGACGACTAGTCACAACCGAAGAAAAGAAAGTAAAATGACCCTAATGCAATACATAGATCACTGAGAGAGGCACTAGCACGTACTGTGTTGGTAAGCTGGTGATGAACAGTGAGCCACCTTCTTTTTCTTCTCAGTCAATGTGTTGATAATTGTCCCCCCCTCCCTCACCCCGAAAGCGTTCTGCACCTCACCTGGTTTTGCACAGCCTCCGGCATCGCTACAACGTTGACCATGCTATAATTGTGTGTGATGGCATCATAGTATAGTCAAAGGTGCGCCAATCCCGACATAAGTGCAAAAGCAAGAGAAGTATTGACGACGTAATGGTCATCACATGAGCACATCATGAAGTCGTAATCTCTTATCACGTTACTTTTTGTATCGTTCGTGTTGACGCCTCCGCCGATGGTGACTATTCTCGTTTGGTGAGGCATCTGTTTGCGACAGAGCCATTAATTTTCGTACCCCTTTGGGGGGAACGAACGTTACAGAACCACTGAGAAAAAAGCACGTGCTTCAGATCTTCTTTTCCAGGTGCCGCAACAACGTCAGCTAGTGATAGCCTTTCAATGAACTCAATCATTTATATTCGTTAATTACTCTGATCATTATTGGCTTTTAAGTCCTGCTCCGATATCTTATGTATCCAAAATAACTCTCAACTTAAACCAGAAGCGTGAATCTTTACTTTACCTTATCACGAAAATTTTATTTGCCGGGATCCACCACGGCTACACTGACGTATTTCCGTCACGGATATGACGTTGCAAAATTATACACTAACAGATGGCAAAGAAAAAAACCTACAAGAAAAAATGCCCCCCACCTCCCCCGAAGGGAAATCGTGAGGAAATGCGAATGCATTTCTTGCGCCGAGTACACGGCGTAGTAATTTTAATTGCGTATATTAATGACGAGACGAGGATTTGTACTGTAACCATTTATTTACACATTCATCATGCCCTTGAGAGGCGCCCAGCCAGCGAACGATCGAGAGTGAGGCGCGAGCGGACGGGAGAGTGGGGCGCAGGGAGGAGAGAGAGCGAACGGCGAGAGAAGGAGCGGTGAAGCACTGCACCTACCCTCTCCTACACTCTCTCGCACCACGTGCTCCGGTTGCTAGGGGCGAGGATAAGTGCGCGCGGACGCCGCCGGATGCGCCTGACATAGCCCGACTAAGAAATGCATTCGCATTTAAAAGTTCTGTCACTGGGAGTCGAACCTACCACCTCTCGCTCCACAGCGCGCGGCGCGAAACGACTCAGGCAAGGACCGTACGTTCCTCGTAGTACTACGGTGACCTATTTATATACACCGTTTACTGTCGTTGGTACTCACAGATCGGTCGATTTCAGCGTGTTTTTGGTATGACTAGCGAGATGGCGCGAAAGGCGCGAGGGTGCGCTTTAAAGGTCGTAGCTCCACACGTTGTGATGCATGGGAGCTTATCTCGTGGATCGCGGCGGTTTGTACGTTGAAGTTTCCAGAGAACACGAAGGTCACTTTGCTCACTGCAGCGGCCGCGTTTGCGAAAGAAGCGCTGCTCAGACTGTGGCAGTTGTTTGTTCGCTCTCGACCGTGTACTTATATTTAGGTGCCGGTGAAAGAGCCCCAGGTGGTCGAAATTTCCGGAGCCCATCCACTACGGCGTCTAACACATCGTGGATTTGGGACGTTAAACACCAGATAATATTGTCAGTTCGCGCTCGTCCTGTGTATACTTGTGTGCTCGTTTCGTGCGTCGTTCTTTCTGTTTGAGCAGCACACTTTAAGGGTCGGCCTGTGACAGTTCGTCACAGCTCGACAAAATCTGGCGTCCGATCACAGTTCGCGCTCGTCCTGTGAATGTTCTTTTTGTGCAACATTTCTGCTTGAGGAGTGAGCTGTAACTTTCGAGCTGCTTGCCGTCCTTTGCGTGACATTACAATTTGTTGCTATAGCATTCATTTCCTTTACCATTGTGGCGAAACGATGCACAAATTACACCATCTTCCCAAAGGGAACCCTGATGGGATGCGAAGCAGCAGCGTTGCGCACGAAGGGTGGCGTCACGGGTTGAACGGCGCTAACGCGGGTGCTGCGGTAGACGCTGGAAGATTCGTTTGAAGCGATGGCTGGCGTAGGTCTTGTCGTTGCGCGTCAGGCGGCAGCTGCGGGCGCTGCGGCGAGCGCGCGGCAGGCGAGGAGTGACGTCAGCGCGCACTGCCAGGGGAGCGCGACGTCAACGCGCAGCTGGGGCGTGACCTACTTGGCACCGCTCCAACACCTGCGGCGAGGGGGAGCGCGTTGCGGCGTGTTCGTACGGACGCACGGAGGGACAGCGTTACACAGGCTAGTCAAAGAGCTGCTTCGCATCTAATAAACGCTCAACAACCTCCGTGAAGACACGTTTAATTTTCATGTTTTACCGATTCCTATGACAGAGGAATCAGCCATGTTTTTTGAGGAAGACTTTTCAATGAGTATTCGGGAAACCGGAACTAAGCGCTCGGCCGGGTATGCTTGGGAGAGAAACATGAGTGTCAGTCGGTGCTCGTGCCACTCTCCTATATCGTCATAAGTAATGAATGAATGAAAAAACTTTATTTAACGTCCGGCAGCTTCCTTCGGGCGAGGCGGGGGGGAAGAGGGGGATTCACCCCTGTTCCGTCCCACTCTCCGTCGATGATGATGGCGCAAATTTTTTTGTTTTTTTAGAGTTGCTTAATTTAATATTTCTAGCGTGATTCTATTTCTATCTGATAAACAACGTTCGAGAGAAAGTTGCCGTCATGATAACACCTAGAGAGCTCCGGCTGCGCACTGGCCAAGCGAAAGGAGGAATAGCATTGAAACACTATCCTTAGATTATGCTCGTCCCATGCTTACTATATCGGCTATATGAACTACTCACCATCGCAGCGTCATTAGCTGTAACGGGAACGCTATAAAGGCCGGAGTTCTCACAAGCCGCAAGTTATAGCATTCGATTCTTTCCTTATTTGTTGACGCCACCCAGCTGATAAAGAAAACAACAAACAAACATCTTAAGGGGTGCATTTTTTTTATACGTAACTTCTTTTTGGATTATGGACAGTTCTCAATACTGTTAGCCCTTGACTGCCTGCTATAACCATATCGAATTTCGTTTTAAGTATTACCATTCCAGACTGTCAATATTATGAAGTTAAGAACCGGCTGCTGCCGCCGTTTACTGTGGAATCTTACGTCCTGTGCGTAATGTTGCTCAAAACTTGGTATTTGGATGCCTTCAGTTAATACTGACCTCAAAATTAAGGCAGCTTTTAAATGCGAAGGATTTCTTAGCGAACTGCAGACACTTCGAACATATCTATCTATCTATCTATCTATCTATCTATCTATCTATCTATCTATCTATCTATCTATCTATCTATCTATCTATCTATCTATCTATCTATCTATCTATCTATCTATCTATCTATCTATCTATCTATCTATCTATCTATCTATCTATCTATCTATCTATCTATCCATCCCTAGCCGCATACGCTCCTTAACTTGGCGTAGACCAAAATTAGTATGGGAGGGCAAAAGGGTTTCACGCATGCCACTGCCCCCCCCCCCTCCCCCCATAAACACTTTTTTATTCTTTTGGTTTACGTCGTCTTTCTCATTCCTTTATACTCAAAGCTACACCCACACATCTAAAAATAGGACGCGCACCTCGAAGTTTCCCGGTTTTCCCCACAGCCGTCGCCCACTAGTTGAGCGGAAAGGAAAGCCGTTCCGCTTCGCCGCCTCGCTAGCGTGACCGAGCGGGTACCCTGGGCCATTAAGTGTGCGGAGAGCGTTTCGACATTCTTCCCCGCGCTTTCCTTTCAGCACTTCTTTCGTTTCCGGAGTAAAAACAAACTAGTATAGGCACCGTGCTGTTGAGTTTTCTAAGTGCGATTGCAGCGCCAGAACGCACAGCCTAGCGGATGAAAAAAGCGATATTGAGACGGGGTTGGTCAAAATGGAACACGATGCACGCGTCTCCCTCCCTGCATGAGTGGGCGGATTGTAGCCGGGCTACAGGGGGGAGGGGGGATGCGTCCGCATGTCTATTTTGTGCGCGCCCCTAACGGCCAATGTCAGCGAACTTGGGATGAGGCAGTGCGAGCACCGCCGCTCCCTCTGGTCAGTGGACGGTGCCTACGTTTGCAGTTCATATATACCGAAGGAGGCCTCTAAGCCTGGAACCTGTTCCCAGGGCACAGCATCGCCGCAGCATGGCCTAACTTCAGATTGGGTCATCAACTATTAAAAGCGACAATTTCGAAAATAAATACACGTAGCTGCTAACTAGTGCGGATGAGGGTATTTCAACCAAAGAGCTCGTATGAATGGTCAAAATATGACTTCTCACTGTCGGCTCAGTTAACGTTGCCCGAGCGAAAATAGAGATTGCATTCATGAATTCTTCTTCCACGCTATGAGAATCTGCTGCTTTTTTAATTCTTAGCACTATATGCGCTTGCTAATTGTTCCAAATGTCTCCAGCAGTTAAAAGGCCTAAATGATTCGCGAGAAAGAGGCGATTCTTGTTAATTTCGGCGCTGTTATTTTTTCTTGTCCTATCTCCGTGTTCCCTCTATCCACTTTACATCTCCTCTCATACATTTAAACTTCTGTTTCCGTTTAGTCCCTGTTTTACATCAGGCAACCGTTCTACTCCTCACGATAGCCATTGTCAGGTCTGCTATTTTTATATTTCTCTCTTCTTCCTGTGTATTTTATGAGATATATTATAAAGCAGAGTACTTCGCGATAAAGCATAGTCAATAAACTCAGTTTCTCGCTTAGCTTGAATTAAGGCTGCACTGCATATGGCCGGCACTACTGCCACAAAGCTGGCTCCCCAATACATGGAGGCGTCCCAAAAGGAATAGTATTGTCGCCCTTGGTATTTTATGATCCTATGTAACGGCGGCCAGCTTGGCCGGAAATAAAACCTGGACCCCCCATGCTTGTCATCTCAATAGAATGCCCGCTAAGCCAGGCAGGTTTAAGACAAAACACACACAGTTTATACAAAAAAAGTGCCAGTGGACAATGGTACTCGATCACTTTCAAGGACCAAGTTATAAGCATCATAGTGGTATCCCATTGAAATCAAAGCAAACAATCGATTGTATGTCGTGCACTTTTCAGTGGAAATAATAATGTCGCATGGTGTGAGTATGTCTGGAAATGAAGTTCACCGATGTCTACAATACTGCCTAATTCAAATTCCATGAAATATGATTTCCTTTTGCAATGTAGTTATGCAATACCACGTAAACGTAACGATAATTTATCCGCATTTAGAGAAGTACTCGTTTCCTCATGAAGGTTCCCCATCTTATGCTCATTTTAACCGAGAACTCGTTGGAATTCACACGAAAACAATTGACTGTGGCTTAACTCAGTTATGCCTGGACGTGCGTAGCGAGAAGTACGGTTAATCTTATTCGACAAATTTAGCTGAGCGTCCGCAAGAGCTTTGCGGACGCAGCCTGCCGTAGGAAACTGCTGGCACTGAGCGTGCGCAGTGCTTCTGCGGACGCCCAACTAAATTTGTCTATTGTTTAGCTTGGTTCTCTGTGCTGTTACTCTTCTCGAGGCGTGCGGCTCGTTCTTCCTCCGTCTCCTCGGCTCGCCGCCTCCTCTTGGTTTTGTTCCGACGACGAAGCCTGGCTTCTTTCAGTCTCTGCGACTCACTTTCTATACCTGCCGACGTATCCCACCGAGCCGCCCCTTTCTATACATACGATGCTACGCTGGCTCCTCCTCTGTTAAGTTTGAACACCGCGACTGACCGCGGACAGAGCAGAACACGCACACATGCACACAACGCTGACTTTCAGCTGGACACGCGGTTGCAACGCAGTTTCACTGGCTACTCCTCTGACGTCATGTCAGATGACGCAGCGAGCGGTGCGGCCACCGGCCACAGCGAAACGGCGAGAATACCGCCAATGTAGCTCTCGCTACAAAATATAGTTCCTGATCGCATCGTAACAAGTTCTCGCAAATGCATCCAATGGTGTGGAACTGGACATTGCGTTAGCGACGCTCAACATCGATGATTGGGAAGTGAAGATACGGAGTAACTCAAGAGAGCACGTTGACACTCGTCCAGTGGAGAGGCGCGGCGTGTACGTTCGGAACCTCGTTAGCGAACCGCAGACGCATGGGGACTGATTGGGCAGACTGGAGCTTCTTTGAGAAAGAAACGGGGGGCCCTGGGGCCGTTCATGCCAGATATGCCTTCGTCGGTCGTGCGGTTGACGCCTACTAGCTCGTTAGGGCGCGTGTCTTTTGTGGCGAGGGGAGATCGGGAAAGGACCACTCGTCCTTTTCAGCAACGGCTTAATTAGGACCGCCTGTGTACTTCGCCTGGAAAGCTCGCGAGGTGCTTTAGCGAACCGCTGAAAGCGAGGTCAGCGGTCGGCTGGCATGCAGCCACCCGAATGACTGGGGCATTCAAGAAATTATAAGACGCAAACCGCCAAGAAAAGACAGGCTAGAGGATAGCCAGTCTCTCGCAACTTGACTTTATTCTTGAAAGGTCATCGACATGTATATGCGCCGAGCCATACATGCGCAAGAACATACCAAGCGGCACATCGCAATACTCGGCCTGTATAAGATAAGGGCTTATATAAGATGGCCGCTGCTTGGTCCCTTGATTTACCGATACCCAGAATTACCACCAGATGGTAATAATAATAATAATAATAATAATAATAATAATAATAATAATAATAATAATAATAATTGCGTGGTGTAGCGTCCCAAAACCACCATACGAGATATGCCGTATCGGAGGGCTTCGGAAACTTAGACGACCTGGGGTCCTTTAACATACGCCGAAATCTAAGTACACGGGCCATAAGCATCTTCGCCTCCATCGAAAATGCGGCCGCGATTCGGTACCGCGACCTGCGGGTGAGCACTCGAGCACCATAAGCACTAGACCACCGTGGCGGGTGTCCCCTGCAGCGTAGCAGTGTTTATTCATAGAGTAATTATCAAATAAGGACGTGAAACTAAATGAACTACTAAAATTATAGACTGCAAATTTTGAAATAATGGACCAATGCCGATGGAGAAGTGCGTGCGACCTTCATTGAGGAGATTTAAAAAAAGAAATATTGGCAAGACAAGGCTATCTAGCGCACTTGTTTGACAGTGTCTCCTTCTTCAGTTTCTTTTCTTACTTCAGCTCAATCTATATGAGCACATATTCCACACCATATGGAATGGTGGATTCCACCATCCGTCATTATTGTGCGCTATGGTGCTAGATATGGCGGCATATGGTATGGTATGGTATGGTATGGTATGGTATGGTATGGTGTGGTATATGAATAACTTTATTGTGGTCTTGAGGATCAGTCCGGGACTGATACTGGCTGCATGCTCCCACGTCGGGCAGAGAGGCCAAGCCTCTCTGCCGCCACACGGGCCCTCTGGACAGCCCTTAGTTGGTCCGCCAACACGTCACTGTGCAGCATCCGCTGCCACCACTGTTCACTTTGCGAAACATCACCGGCCAACGCCGAGCAGCGCCAGAGCATAAGGTGTATGCTGTAGGATGCTGGCGTATGATGGATGGAGCAGAATAACGGAGAGCGAAATGACTCTGCGGCGTTAGAACCATTGCGCCTAGTGACAAACATGCAAATCAGTGTAGAAGACGATGTAGAAAGCATTAGTATAAAAAAAATGTCGTAAGAACAAAAAAAGAGGCCCTTCCGCTACTAGGATTCGTACGTTCCACCTTCGGATCTTCAGCCCAGACTTTACCACTAGGTCAGGCCGAAAAACGTTCCCCTTTCCGTAAAATGACTACTATAGTCAACACACAAACCGTTTCACTTCAGCTTCTCATGTCACACACTCGATCAAGACGAACGCGACCTTCCTCTCAAAATTAGCGTCTTTATTAAACACGCACAAAATGCTGCCGGCAGCGAATGGCTCGTCGCTAATGTCAACGGCAGTTTCTTTTTCATTTCAAAACCGAACTAAAAAAATATATCAAGTGGACCGAGGCAACGCTCTTAGAGGACCGAGCAGGAGGTTCACCGGCTCATTCTGGCGAGTTTTACAGCTGTTTCTCGCTCTTTTCAAAGGCCGACATGTCCTGAGGCTTTATCTTGACTCAACTTTCATTCTATAAATACGCGCGTTGAATTCATGAAGTATTGATGTTTTCTCGCGCAACCAACGATATACAGTAAGACCGTGCCAGTGCACTGATGAGAGTGTCATCGCATCAACCTTAAGTGCAAATAAGAAGCACGTCAATGTACCAAAACCAAGATCGCAGATTGACGTACAATACGAACGCCTCCGTGCAATCCGTCGCAGTGCAGAGAGAAAGCATAGGAGGCCGAGATCGCCATCAGACTTGTCTGCATCTCGTCGAGCACTGCGGCATTTACTACGACACCTCGATAAGCTAGACAGACAACGGTGGAGGACATTTTGGGGTTCTCTGGACACCAGGAAGCCGCTATTGCGTATATGACAGGTCGTACGGAGCCTTCAGACACCTACGCAACAGTTGTTTCCTTTCCGAGCTGACGATGAAGAATTATGGCTGAGCCCCTTGTAATAGGGTGTAAGAATTCAACGACACCCTCGTTACGCAGGTCGTAGTTTGTGTCGCCTGGGTCTTATTTCACTCTTCTACCACGCTATATTGCATATGTTAAAGGGAGGCACTAGCACTTTTTAAAAACATTTTCCCTGGTGTAAGGACAGTTTGATATAGCTGATTTCATAAACCGATGTGATAGGTCTCAAACCTGAACGCAAATAGCTGTTTTTGACAAAAAAAAACTAGAAAAAAAAACAGGCTGTAGCCGCAAGGCTTCTTGAGACGGTGAGCGAACTCGGTGACGTCGTCCTCCGTGTGCCGCGTTATCTGGAACAGCAGTACTCCTGAAGCGTGACCTCCTAGATTAGATCCGGCAACGGCACGTCACGAGTTAATCACGGAGGCCACAATTTAAGATGCGAGAGGCGCCTGTCCGCATATCGCTAGGCTGTTTGTCGTTATTTCAGATATCGTAATCAAGCTGCAGAACATTCCGTTTCGCTGCACTTAGTTGAGCCTTCGTCAAATAAAGAGGGCTCTCGCAGTTCGTATCAGTGAGCGGTGGAAACCTTCCGTCGAAGGGCAGCGTGGCTCTGTCAAAGGAACCGAAGTTGACGCAGGTTTCCACGCCCCCACTTTTGGCGCTCTCGCGTGGGCGGAGCAGGGGGAACTTTTCTTTCGCGTATTCTGATGTACTATCCGCGTCAAATGAAACCCGAACAGCGGCAAGCATTCGCAGTGGTATAGTGCGCGCCGTCCAGTTATCACCACTGACAGGCGTGCGCATCCGGTTCGGCATCACTTCACATACATGCGCACCTGTCCATACCGATAACTGGACGGCGCGCACTATACCACTGCGAATGCTTGCCGCTGTTCGGGTTTCATTTGACGCGGATAGTACCTGCTGCAACAACTGCCGAAAAAGCTACGACATCGTCGACAATAATGTCCGGACTTCCTAACTACGATGTTGTGTCGAATTGGAAAACCTCTTGAGCTTCGCTTTAACGCCTTCCCGACACAACGCCTGTATACGGCCTTTTCGCGAAGGAGTTCTGAACGTCGGCACGGCTCTGAGGTAGAATACTGGGCTACCACGGAGAGGGCCCAGGTTCGAACCCCGTTCCAACCTAGACATTTTTTTCTTATTCGCGAATCGCGATACCGGTTACGGACACCGATGACGGCGGGCAACTACGGCGCCAAAAAGGCATTTCGCTGTAAAAAAGTAATAAGGTCTGGTCATTTTTACTTAGAACAAGGTCGGGTAGGTCGGAAAGCTGTCGAAATACTTACTCCTCTTTCATTCGTTCACACCCCTTTTCCCTTCCTAAGCACCGGGTGGCCAGCTGGACATCTCTTCTGGTTCAGATCACGATGAATTCTTTTTCCAATTCTCTCTCTCTCCCTTTCTATCTGTCTCATTCTCACTCGCCGCTGTAGCCCATTCCTTAGATTGCCAACTTAGATAAGGCTGTACCGGCCGCTGTTGTCGAAAAAAAGACGAAAAAGAAAACAATACAAAACTAGAGTATGCGTCACTGAGACGTAAAAAAAAGTGGCACAATGTATCTCAGGAAGGAGGGAGTCAACAATCGACCAGAAGCTCTCGTGAAGGCCATCGACCCGGCAGAACCATACGAAGCCTCACACCTAACGATGGTCCTCCTGCCCATACGGTTTTACACCCTGGATCAACTGCGAAAAACGCAACAGAAGGCAGGGGCCCGACAGTAGTCGCAGGGCGGGGTTTACGAGGCAGAACATCCGGTGGCCGCTACAGAAGCCCGGAAAGGGCACAGTAGTAAAGGCCGAGAGGTAGGCGTTACTTACGGCCGCCGTTCAATGAGAGCCTTGCCGGTGCCGCCAAGTAAGAGAATCAGTAACGTATAGGCTTGGAAGGAAAGCCGATTTCGACTTTCTTTGGCCTTGCTCTCGTTTGAATGAAGCCGATAGCCAATGCGATTAGCAATCGTGGCTTAGCAGTTTCCTTGACTTTCAGGTTCACGTATTTTCCCAATCTCGTCTCACTCACCGTTCAGCCAGGTTTACTTTTCTTTCCTTTTCGCTTGCTGCCAGGGACTGCAAGAGAACTTTTATTGAAATCGATGGTTTGACCATGAATCGAGTAGTCGCGAAGAGACATGACGGAATAAGCCGAAACGTCGTATTATTTAGTGCTTTAAACCTGTTCATTTTGGTCGGCGTTCATTCATTTCGTTCTTCCATGAGGACTATGCCTTTATGCTTGCGTACGTTGAATAAATTTGTTTTCTTAATATTTTCTTTGTTGCGTTCAGTCTCCCATGTTTTAGGTGCAGGAGATATCTTTGTGTTTATTTTAAACGCTATGGAAACAGCTACTCAAGTGAGTTCACTGGTATTCCTTGTTAAAATAGTTTTATACACGTTTTCCTATATTAGATGTGAAGCATCTTATGGCGAAGCTTAATCCGGTGGTGGTGGGGGGTGGTGGTGGTGTGCCGCGTGGCCTCACTTACTGCGCATGCGCGAACCCTTTCAGAAAAAAAAACCTCCTCTCCCCCTCTTTCTCCTCATCCCTCCCCGCGGCAACCACACCCTCACTGCGCATGCGCCTCCCCTCCTCTCTCTCATCCTACGTTCCCCCCTCTCTCCTCTAGGCATCCCCTGCCCGCGGCGTCCACACTCCCACTGCGCATGCGCGTCCCCCCCTCTCTCTCCTCTCCTACGCTCCCCCCCCTCTCTCGCCTCGCGACGCCGACGCAGGCAGCGTCTGCTAGCGAGTTTCTTGGTTGAAAAAAACCCGACTGCTCGCGCTGCACAACCGTTCACTGGCCACCCCGTATATATGGCAATGGATCTTGACCTGCAAGGTGGTGCCGGTG
Source organism: Rhipicephalus appendiculatus (assembly GCA_030522465.1). Classification (NCBI taxonomy): domain Eukaryota; kingdom Metazoa; phylum Arthropoda; class Arachnida; order Ixodida; family Ixodidae; genus Rhipicephalus; species Rhipicephalus appendiculatus. Next base: position 27,059 of record JALIZH010032067.1, read on the forward strand.
GGAGATTTCTCCTGTGTGTTGCTGAACAATAAAAATTCGCAGCGTGCGCGTTAACTAAAAGCGGACTGCGGGTCTCTGTGTCCAATCAGAGTCTTCCGTCTCTCATTGCCCATTAGCAGCGATTGGCATGTTCCAGTAGGAAACACCGCTCCATCACTGCGTGCTTTGCGCCTCCCCAGTTTTCTCTCGTGCGCAACGCTGCGGTGAGCGCCAGCGTCAACGCTACCGCCAGTGTAAGCGTTAGCGCCCGCTGCTTCACATCTACACATGGTTCCCTTTAGCGGGAGATGGTGTAATTTTTTATCGAATGTCGAGTTCGTTAAACGTAATATGGTGTTAGTACACAAGAGTTATATAGTCATCCTCTTTTTGTTATCATACTTGTTCTCAAAGGTAATCACGGTTGCGACAGCAAAATAGCTAGAACATTTGTACTATCACGTAGTCCAATGCCTCCACGTTGATACCCGCGCCGGCATTTCACGGCATTGAACTGTGAAAATTAGGTTGCATGAGAATTAAAACTTCAGCTAGTTGGTACGGATTCATCTTGATTTTAGCAGTGCACCGAGAGTCGAGGACTAAGAAAAGAAAGGTGCACAACACGGGCGCTATTTAGCAACTGATTTTATTAGGAAAAAACATGCTAATATAAAGGTGAAGTACGAAAAAAGGAACAGAAAACAGATAAACTTTGTGATCATGTACAGGTGCCGCTTAGGTATCGAAATTCCGCGTCACTTAGCGCGATAGAAAGTAGACTGACACATTTTTTCTCCTTTCCTTTGGATGTGGAACGCTTCGATGACTTCTCTTGCTATCTGTTGTTTATGACGTGACAGAATCACAGTGTTGTGCACCTTAGTCCTCGTCCCTCAGTGCACTGCTAAAATCAAGATCAACAATGTGAAATTAAGATTCCGCTCTTTTTTCCGTTTTTGCCGCCGCTCTTTTGAGTATAAAAATGTCTATTCTTCAGCTAATCTCGAACTCGTGAACAACAAAGACATATGACTCTTAGACTGCTGTGTGTTTGACGCCGTCATCATGCACGTGGCGTCGAATTTCGACGACTCACCCCTCTCTTTATGTTGAAACTTAAATGGCGCATTAATTAGCATCAAAACTGAACTTAAGAGGAACGCTAAATTACAGCCTTCTTTTATTTCTGAAATTCCAGACACCCCTTCAGAGAGCGGAAAGTTATATTGCTCTGTTTAACGACTCTGAAGCAAACGTTTTCAGCATGGTTTGGCCAATCCGCATGCTACAGCAAAAAGAAGCGCTGGGCACACTATCCAATGCGTTCTTTTCTTGTTTAGGTTTAGCGCTTGTGGTCGAGTCCCTTTGAAGACTGTGATTTCGATAAGCATGGAATCACGCAAGCCTCTCCGGAAAAGGTGGAACTTAGGGGTCCCCAAAGTTAAAAGATATAGCCCATCGGGAAGAAAGTTATCTGACGCTACTGCATTTGTGCCAAACCGGGGGGAGTTCAGGCTACCATGGCAGAACGGTCGAGAGGGGGCAGCCACAAAGTCAGCGACACCCACCTCACTCCTATCTTATTTTAACTCAGGACTTCATAACACCCGAGGAATCGCATGCGGCTCAGCACAAAGAAATGCGAAAAGCTGCGCATTGTCGAGCAGGTGAGCTGATTCTCCCGCTGTGTATGCACAGGAAGTGGACGAACGAATTTGCAATGCAGATTGGAGAAACTGCAGCGCACAGATCCCCTTTTTCGCGGTTGGTCTCCTATAACGTGCACAACCAATGCGCTTGGCTTGAAACATCTCTCTAGGTGACCAGAGATCGCGAGACTTGTGCGTTTCGGTCATTCTCTAGCCTGGAAACAGCCGGGAATTTGTATCCACTGCATTGCGTTTCCGTTATCCATTTTAGAGAGAAGCGAACGCTCATACGGTTCGCACCCTTTCGCTTCGCTCTCCTTGCCGAATTGAAGTAGCCGAATTGTTCGAAAATTGGTTTTTCTTTCTTTTTGCCGTGACAAGGTTAATTATACATCCGAGTGACCACTCAGGGAAAACTTCAGCATATTTGTAAGTTGATCGTTTTGTAACGAAGCCATTGCTTTATTTCGGCATCTACCACGCAAAGAAACTTTATCAATGAAAATAGCCCGCATGTATTATTAACTGGAATTTCCGATTTCCTGCTGGGTGTAAGTGCACATATGCTGTCATGCACATGCTCTCGTGTGCACTTACTTTCGGCACCGCTTTCTTTCTCCTCAGGACCTCAATAAAGTTCCTACTCACTCACTTAGATGATCCCATAGCATTCATACCTTTCGGTACTGGGAATCATCATCTCTTTATTGCGAGCTGGATATTTTCCCCGTCTGTGCATATATTTATTTCGTAATCATGTATAACCAGCTTCTAGGCTTTCCCAACAATGTTGTCGCGTGAATCTGTTTTAATGGATGGATGGTGGAACTTTATTATAGTCCTGAAAGACGCGACTAGCGCGCAGTGGGCTTCTCCCACGTTGGGACGGGCAGGCTAAGCCTGACCGCCGCATCGTGGGCTCTCTGGACGGCCCAAAGCTGATCCCCCCTTGTTGGGGCTTCTGACGGCGGAGCACCACTTGGCTGGGTTGGCTTGCTCACTGCCCAGTAACGAGGGGCATCGCCAGAGAATATGCTCTAAGTTAGCTACTTCCCCACAACGGGGACACAAGCTTCTAGTGTAAGTATCCAGGTAAATTTTGTGAAATAAGGCCAGATTTGGATATGAATCAGTCTGCAGGAGTCTAAGCGTCATGGCCTGGGCTCTGCGTAGTTTTCTGTGAGGAGGGGGGTAGACCTTCCTGCTTAGGTAGAAGTGCTGCGTAATTTCATTGTATGTGGTGGGCTGATCTCTATTGTCCAACGTCGTGGGCTGGGGAGAACCTCCGTGGGCGCAAACTATTCCCCATTTTTATGTGGTCTGCAGTCGTTTTTTCATTGACCGAATCATATGTTTTGTGTTTAGCTACTTATTTAAATATATTGTGTACTTTTTGGCAACTTTCGTTACAATTTTTATGTTAAGAAAATGGGAAAATATGCTAAATGATAATGCACGTAAACAAATTAACACTGAGTGCTTTTCACTGAACAGATATAGGCTATGAGATGCAACGTGTAAGAAAATAGGCCACTGAGAAATCACCCGGGTAACTCAAATGAAATCACCCGGGTAACTCAAGTAAGCCCTCGTCTAGCCTTCCTATACCAGTAAATGGGAACGACTTTTGAACCCCCACGAAGCCGATGATCGAGATTTCGGTCTATCCATATCGATTGGTATAGCCTACCTCCGTCAGTAGGCAGGCCTCCTCGCAATTTTACAGAGCTATTGGCATTGTCAGTCTCGTAAACTTTATCCCGGGAACTGCCGGCCACGATCGCATAAATGCTTTGGGCCCCAGTACCCTGGTACAAAAGTTGTGGGGTAGAAGCCTTAAAAGGCAGTGGAGGTGATATAGTTAGCGTGTGACGGTAGACTCTGGGCGGGCGTTGAGGGTCGTTTGAATGACCCTGGATCGGATTTGATGTTTTTGCTTTCGA
>JALIZH010032069.1:0-50384 GCA_030522465.1 Rhipicephalus appendiculatus
TTCGTAAGCGTCTGGAGTTGCCCCATGGTAGCCTTATTGCGCTATCCGCGGAATGCGAGTTTGGCATTTTATTTTCGAAATGGCAAATTTTATGATGATTACAGAACTTTATGTGGGCTCTACATTTCTTCTTCGCCCTGTGTACAAGCAATTCATATGACTCAGACGTATTATATTCTGCAAGCGTGGATCGTTAATGCAGAGAATCATTCAGTTTAAAAAAAAATCCGTATTTGAACGCACTTAAGAGAAGTTTTTCGAGCGGTACCTCGGGTTTGCTTGCTTTGAAAAAGGACGAGATCTTTAGTTTGCTCTTATCTAACTTAACTGCATCTCCTTGGTTAAGGGAAGAACGACAAGAAGTCTACTTGCTTCGAATATACGCCGGCACCCATTGTCCGCGCCGCATGACAACGCACATACGCTCGTGGGTGATTTGTACCCAATTTTCTGCAGCACTCATGCATTTCAGAAGAGCCCACGCCGTGGTTCAAAAATGCTTGTATGACCTTGAATGGTCGTGAAGGTCGCATTCACTGAATGAGGTGCATCCTGCGTTTGTATCTCGAGGAATACAACTATCGATCTAAAATGTGAGTGTTTAGTCCAGGGGTAAACAAAGCACAGCGAGGAAAATTGTTGTTCTTTTCACATTTACTTCTGTATGGCACTAATCCTCTACCGTGATATTGGAATGGGCGGACGGGAAGGTAATTCGCTGAATTCCTATAAACATCCTCAATAATTGCAAGATGCTTTCTCGCTTTGGAGACGAGATAGCTGTCGGAAACAATATAGCCGTCTGCATAATGACTCACGCTTTGCCCTGTCTGCTACTTCATTTCGATGAGAATGACTAATTGAAATGTCTCATAAGACAGGCATGAAATATGCTTTCAGTTAAATAGAAATACCGGAAAGGAGCCTAAAAGGCTGAGGTGGTTGTTCATAGCGGGCTCGAAAAAGCGTATAGAGCAAACATCGCAGAGCAGAAGCTGCGAGTGGCCTTAACACAATCCGGAAGCGAACCTTTAAAGAGAAAAGCAAATAAAATACCATGAAATACAGCACGCCCCTTGCCTTGAGACCACTGCCGTAGTAAATCGCGTATATTTTATGCTGGCAAAAAGGCTCCGGCCCCATGTCTACACGATGCACCAGCAACTAGGATCATGACCAGGATTTGGGGACGTGCCTGTAGCGCCATATCTCGTCATCGACAGCGGTGGCCTGCCGTATTTGAATGGGTAATAGGCAAAAAATGTCATGTCCGACGAAAAAACGCTAGTTACCAAAATGACTCCCGGTTATATGCAACAGTGACCCAATGCAACATTCCGGTAAAATAACAGAGTCACACTACAAACAGCGTGGCTTCCAAGAGTGTTTCCAATGGGGTCCCATGCATTTCCAATGGGCCGTGTTCACTCGTCCTGGGAAGCGACACGCTTTGTAGTTCGATACTGCAAATTTACCAGAATGCTCCAGTGACTCTGTTGCATATAGCCGGAAGTCGTTATCGATAACTAGCTTTTTTTGGCAGGTATGATTTTTTTCGCTTACTTCCCATTCAGTTATGACGAGACGCCGTTGCTGCCACCAAGAGATGGCGCCACGTACAGATATCCCCAAATTCTGGAAATTGGAGTCGCGTATGTAGATGCGGTGCATTGTCAAGCCACAGCAGAGAGTGCATCGCGGCCCGATGGTGGAGCCAGACAGGTGTTGTCTATAACGATTATGACTGTGCCAATCCCCCAAGCGCGTGCCCACGCTACCATCGCCTCAGCGATTGCCAATTCTAAGAAGGGCGATTCTACAACAAATCAAACAACTGCATAAAGGGCCATGTATGTGCAAATGCGTCTGGACAAAGTATAAAGAATCCTGGAGATTTGCAGGACGCAGTCAGCTGGGATGAGCGGCTGCACAGTGCAGATGTCACGTATCAATTCCAGGGTGCCCAGAGGGCTAGTGTTGACATCGAAAGTCATCATATTCCGGTGCGGACATGGGTGGAGCCGCCGAAGTAGCTGGGGAGGCCTCGTGGCTTCTCATAATCTTGTCCTTCAAGAATTGAATAAAGTTCTTTGTAGGTATGTACTTATCAGGCGAATTGCGGGAATCGATTTCATGCGGAGCAGCCAGGTAGTAGCAGCCTACACTGGATTGTTCGCTTTGAGCCAAGCGTTACGAGGTCGTTCGGCGTCTTCGAGTTGGTTGAGTAGTTGTGCGAATAGTGTGTGCTCACCAGGCATGGTGAGCACACGATACCAGATCATGGTCCGATGTAACGTCCGCATTCTTATTTGAGCAGAGTCGTAAATTTAATTAACACGAAGCGCGTGCTACGGGGCGATAACATGCGCACGACAGGGAGTGGTCGCAGGTGTATTCGGGCTAAACTTGGCTATAGGCTGAGAAGCCATGTACGTCATGTTTGTTAAATTAATATAAAACCGCAGGCCTGCGCGGAACGCACAGCACAGTCGCAGCGAAAGATGGAAGAGTGGCGGTTCTAGAGCTGTTCTAAAGCCTCTTGAGATAACTAATACAAATACAAATGCAGGAATACACAACGCCATCACATGTAATTTTTGTGAAACACGAAAGCACCAACTATGTCATTCTTATTCTTTCTGTGGATCAGCGAGGTGCCCGTAACACATCTATGAGGCATTATATGCACTTTGTTTTATGCTGCATGTGGCTTATGTCTGTGAGCAATCATGGCTGAGCACTCCATAGTGTGCTGGAAGCTTTAAAATACATACTCGCTGCGCAATTCGCATTGTGTGACACCTGGTTGTGAACTTACTCTTCTGCCACGCTATATTAAATATGTTAACGCAGTAGCGAAGCTTTGGAACTATACAGTGGGTCATCTTCTCCAGCGCCTTCTAGTGGGTCGCCCTCTTCGACGACAAAGAGCAGCTCGTGCTGAGAGTCGATCCCCGCCTTGGCTGTCGCTGTGTGCATCGTCGCCAATAAACGTCTTAACAATTTGGTGGAGAGTGCTGTGCCCTTAAAACAAATTCGGCCCGCATTCGATGCCCTTGGAGCTTTGATCCCGTACCGTGCCATCTACCATGCCCCAAGACGCCGCTCAGCAAACACTTCCTCCTGCGCCGACGCCATGTCCCGACGTCCCCCGCATCCGCGACCCTCCTGTCTTCACCGGCGCGGATTGGCTCGTCGAGGACTGGCTCGCCATTTACGAACGCGTGAGCGTCCCCAATAAATGGGACGAGGCAGGCAAACTCAGCAACCTGGTTTTCTACCTCGCGGGTGTGGCCGGCATGTGGTACAACAACCACGCATCCGATTTCCCGACTTGGTCCGCTTTTAAGACCGCCGTCGTCGACGTGTTCGGCCGTCCTGCCGTTCGTAAGCTGCAAGCCGAACAGCGTTTGCGTGAACGAGCACAGCAGTCCGGCGGGCCCTTCACTAGCTACATTGAGGACATCCTTGACTTGTGCAAGAAAGTGGACGCGAGCATGTCGAAGTCTGGCAGGATCACGCATGTTCTCAAAGGCATCGACGACGATGCCTTCACCATGCTCCTGGCCAAGAACCCTCGCACTGTGGCAGAGGTCGTTACGCTGTGCCAAAGCTACGAGGAGCTGCGCCAGCAGCGCTTGATGACCCGTCGACCGCCGTCACGCGACGCTGATCTCGCGGGCTTGTCGACCGTTTCTGACCACACCACCTTGCTCGCCGAAATCAAGTCGTTGGTGCGTGAGGAAATTGCCCGCCAGGTCTCTTTACTGGCTTTCACTCCACCGCAACATGTTGAACAGCCGTCAACTACACTCCTGCCATCCCTCCGCCGAGCAGGAAATCGCGGAGGTCATGCCTGAATACCACCAGCCGCCTCCAGTACCTGCGCCACTAAGCTACGCACAAGTTGTAGCCAGGCCGCCCCACCGATTCCTGTGGCTGGCCCGCTTAGTTACACCGAAGCCGTCGCCAGACCCCGGCCTTCGACGCAAATGCCCCGCATACATACGCCGACGTCGTCCACGTGCCACGACTGCCGCCCACCATGCAGTCATATCAGCAGCCGCCTCCCCCCATCGCGTTCTGCGACATGGATGGGACCCGCGAACCGATGGCGCACTTCCGACAACCGCCCCATCTGCTTTGCCTGCGGTTGCGCCGGTCATGTCGCACGGTATTGCAATCGCGTGCAGCAGCCTCGGGTCTCATCCAACCTTCCCAGCCAATCGAGCCGCCCTTATTATGACCAATCGCCGCCTATGTCACCGACGTCCCGCCCCATACCATCTCCACGCCGTTCACAGTCTCCATGAAGTCGCTCCCTGTCGCTTAGTCGATTACTGCGCAAAGTGACGACGCCACTTTCCGGGCTCTCCCTCCGTACAGCCAGCGCCCAAAGCATTCACCATACAGCGGTGTGCACAGCCCGCCTCATGATTCGGGACGCGATGAACGCCGTCGAACTGATCATACTTCCTGCATGATCTTGCGACGTCATCCTAGGATGGGATTTTGTCTCCCGCCACGACGCCGTAACTCATTGCGCACCAGCTGAAATAGAGCTGTCACCATTCGCTGATTTGACGCCGGCCGACTGTCCATCGGCTCCAAGCAAGGTACTCGTCAAAGACGACACCAAAGTGCCTGCAAACTCATCAACGGTGGTGTCGGTCTACTGCGCCAGTCTTTCCGACACCGTTGCACTCCTCTCGCCATCTGACCGTGTTTTCATGAGAAAAGCATTGCTGGTTCCTTTCGCGACCGTGCAAGTCATTCACGGCAGCGCCTCTATTTTTGTGATGAACTCATCGCCGTACAGTGTTACGTTGATGCGCGGGGAATGTCTCGGCAGCGTGGAACCCATCGAAGATGCACAAGTTATGGATGATCCCTATGACACGCACTGCCGAAGTTCCAGTACGCTCAGTGCTGTTTCTACATCTGCTTCATCATCCGCTGATGTATTTGGTTCCTCCATTCCCGACAACCTTACGCCGGTCCAGCGTTCCCAGCTTCTGGGCCTGTTGGAAGAATTTGGCTCTTCTTTCGATGTCGCTCAACCTTCTCTCGGCCGCACGTCCGCCGTTACGCATCGAATCGACACAGGCGCCCAACCACCACTGCGGCAACGTCCATATCGCGTATCTCCCACAAAACGCCGTGTAATCAACGAGCAAGTAGACGACATGCTTCGACGCGATGTTATTCGACCCTCTAACAGCCCCTGGGCGTCTCCTGTCGTTCTCGTTGCGAAGAAGGACGGTTCTGTGCGGTTCTGTGTGGACTACCGACGCCTCAACAAGATTACTCGTAAGGACCTGTATCCACTACCGCGAATAGACGACGCGATTGACAGCCTGCAAGGAGCAGAATTCTTTTCATCTCTCGATTCGCGCTCAGGGTACTGGCAAGTACCTATGGCTGAGGACGCCCGAACGAAGACCGCTTTTGTCACGCCCGACGGCTTGTACGAATTCAACGTCATGCTGTTTGGGCTGTGCAATGCGCCCGCCACCTTTGAGCGCATGATGGATACGGTTCTGCGCAACCTGAAATGGCACACGTGCCTGTGCTACCTCGACGACGTCGTCGTTTTCGCTCCGGACTTCTCCACGCATCTTCAACGCCTGTGGCATGTTTTGACGCCCTTGAGTTACGCCGCTCTGCAACTGAACCTAAAGAAGTGCCGATTAGCAGCACGGCAGCTGACAATACTCGGCTACGTCGTGTTCGAGGACGGAATTCTCCCCGATCCAGCCAAGCTTCGGGCCATGACCGAGTTCCCCAAGCCGACGTCCGTCAAGGAACTGCGCTGTTTCGTAAGATTGTGTTCCTACTTTCGGCGCTTCATTCGAAACTTCGCAACTACCATATCGCCGCTGACGAAGCTCCTCTGAAGTAACGGGCCTCTCCATTCGTGGTCGTCGAAGTGCGGCGACGCTTTTGCAACGCTCCGTCGTTTGTTGACGTCGCCTCCCATACTACGCCACTACGACCCTACGGCCCCTACAGAGGTACATACGGACGCTAGTGGTGTTGGCCTCGGCGCTGTCCTTGCGCAGCGCAAACCAGGGTTCCCGGAATACGTCGTGGCGTATGCAAGCCGTACGCTTACAAAAGCCGAGACCAATTACACCGTCACGGAGAAAGAATGCCTGGCAATCATCTGGGCCCTTACGAAGTTCCGACCTTATTTGTATGGTTGCCCATTTGATGTCGTCACCGACCATCACGCACTGTGCTGGTTGTCGTCATTGAAGGATCCATCAGGTCGTCTCGCGCGTTGGGCGCTTCGCCTGCAAGACTACGACATCCGCGTGCTGTACCGCAACGGACGCCAGCATGCTGACGCCGACGCCCTGTCGCGCTCTCCCTTGCCTGACGACAATGCCTACAGCTCAGCGTCTCACCTTGCCGTTTCTTCCATCGACCTTCGTACCATCGCTACCGAGCAGCGCAAGGATCAATGGATTGCCTCACTGATAGACTTGCTGACTGATCCATCGGCAACACCATCCACTCGCGCGTCGCGTCGTCAAGCCCGCCATTTCGCCGTTCGCAACGACCTCCTCCACCGACGCAATTACAACGGTGACGGCCGCCAGTGGCTACTAGACATACCCCGCAGTCTGCGCTCTGACATATGCGAGTCGTTCCACTCTGATCCGCAATGTGCGGACTCCGGGGTATCGAAGACTTACCACCGCATTCGCCAATGGTACTTTTGGCGAGGGATGTACCGCTACGTGCGGAAATTCGTTCGCTCCTGCATAGATTGTCAGCGCCGCAAAACTTGAACGTACCTGTCGCCGGCAGGTCTGCAACCTCTACCTTGCTCTGACAGGCCGTTTGGGCGCGTTGGTAACGATTTGTATGGGCCACTTCCGCTAACGTCGGCTGGTAACCACTGGGCCATCGTCGCTGTAGACCACCTCACGCGATCCGCCGAAACCGCCGCCCTCCCCGCGGCTACAGCGCGCGATGTGGCCTCCTTCCTGCTCCACCGATTCATGCTGCGTCACGGTCCACCCGAGGAACTGCTTAGTGATCGAGACCGTGTATTCCTGTCCGAAGTCGTCGAAGCCATTCTGAAAGAGTGCAACGTTGTTCACCGCAAAACTGCTGCTTACCACCCGCAGACGAATGGTCTCACCGAACGCTTCAACCGTACGCTCGGCGACATGCTCTCCATGTACGTCGCCGCCGATCACACAAATTGGGATGCCATTCTGCCGTTCGTCACCTACGCCTATAATACCGCCCCCTCAGAGCACTACTGGTTTTTCGCCTTTGTTCTTATATGGAAGGCACCCGTCGCACACCATCGACACGATACTTCCATACAAGCCGGATCCATCTGAGTGTGCGCCTATTTCTAACACAGCCAGGCTTGCTGAAGAGTGTCGAGAGCTTGCAAAGACCTTTACTACACATGATCAAGAGCGGCAGAAGAGCATTCGCGCTGACACCAGCACTTCTGCGCCTACGTTCCTCCCTGGAGCGCTCGTATGGCTCTCGATCCCTACCACGGCAACTGCCCTCTCTTCAAATCTACTGCCCAAAAACGAAGGCCCCTACCGTGCCGTCGAACGCACTTCCCCTGTAAACTAGCTGATCGAACCCATCGAACCACCTTCGGACATGCGCCGTCGAGGGCGCGACATTGTCAACGTGGACCGCCTCAAGGTCTACCATGACCCGCTCGTAGTAACCAGCTGTTAGGTCGCCAGGCGGCTCCCTTTTCGTACCCGGGGTAATTGTAGCGAAGCTTTGGAACTATACAGTGGGTCATCCTCTCCAGGCCTTCTAGTGCGTCGCCCTCTTCGACGAGAAAGAGCAGCTCGTGCTCAGAGTCGATCCCCGCCTTGGCTGTCGCTGTGTGCATCGTCGCCAATAAACGTCTTAACCACGCAATTTCTTTCTCGATAGTATGCCGGTGTAGGGTCTTTTTGGAAACGAGTTTCAATCACCAGAAATGAGAGGGCTGAAATGGGTTTGGGAGCAGTTTTTCGAGCATCAAAATTTCATTTGCTGAGCTGAAACATTGATTTGGAGCAGTTAGCGGCATTTAATGTCGTCTTAAGAGCTTGAAGAAACACATTTGTAGAAACTTGGGGAGACAAGTACATATTTAATCAGCATTGAATATGCATAACTCAAACAGCCTTTGGAGAAAGCTTTTTAACATACTGTCACGAAGTATGAACAATACTACCTTTCTACAGACCAAGCAACCTATCCTGAGATACAAAAATATGAAGCAATTGAAGAAACGTTCTGCAAACTAGGTTCACTTCAGAGCATATGAGAAACCATAACAATTCTAAAATATAAAAAAAAAAATCGTGATTGCACAATTGCAGTTACACAGCAGTAGGCATTCATTTAAGATTAGTGATAGGATTAAACAGACTACTGAATATGCTCTGTGTAGGTCTGCTTATTAGCACTTCAAGCTTCCCGAGAACTTCCCGCCGGTCAGTGATAGTCTTTTTCAAGAGCACATCACAAGCAAGCACCGTCAGCTATCTGCTCGGCCGCATGATTGATATATCATTAAGTATAGTGCGCGATTTTAAGAAGTGACAACTAACGTACGCTGCACAGCCGTTCGCTGCCACCTCGTGTGGGACCACCTTTATGAGTGCGACTCGGGCGCCCAAAAACCTCGACGCGCTATCACAAGCGCGCATAAGTTACTGGAAGCATAGCGCCGTTGTAAGCATGCTGAATGTTTTTAGTAGTGAATGACAACAATGGGCTTCACACCCGTCCGCTGCCGCCCTCTGAAGAAAAACTGCTAGGGCGTCGCGGAGACGCATCGCTTGCACGAAGCTAGTAGTGACCACGTTGATGCAACTAGGTAGTCGCCTCGCCCGCGCACAGTATGGTGCTTCACGGCACTCCTGTGGCAAACACTCATAAGTGACCACGTGCAGCAGCTTTGACACGAAAACCACTGTGACCTGAGGAACACGTACGCTACCCACAAGAAAAACCTGAGTCAACCGCACGATGTATGCCACTTCGCTAAGCAAGACCATATAGACTAGGAAGTAGTAGTAGTCCGCTTGGGTGACGACATGAAATTTTTTTGGGGGGTCGCGGATATTTACAACATCCATGCTCTGAGATTATGGCGGCACTCAGGGAGCCTTCATTAGAAAGGTGCGTATGACTTTGTTCTCTGTGAACGCCTCATTTTCTTGGTATCACTGGCGCTTTTTTTAAATTTTTTTGTTCTTCGGGGCGTTTCAGGAAGAGAACATTTTAAGTACCGCTGATCAGATTTTCAGCAACTTCCCTCTACTGCGCTCCTCTTAGGCCAAAAGAAGAGTTTCTGCCAATGTAATATGTCTGTAATTAGTGATAATACAATATGATTGATACAAGCCTAATCATCACAATTAGGTTCAATACTCTACTAAATTTTTCAGCAGTAAGAAAATCTCGGTTTTGCCGGGACTAAACCAATTTGTCGCAGAAAGTGGGCTGCGGCAGAGTGGCAACCAATAATCGGGGTTCCACTGCACCTTGCCATCATCCACTGTAAACACAAACTAGCCGAATTGGGCGTTTTAAGGGCTTAATACTACCTTCATTTGGGACCGTACTCCCTTAGGGAGTATTAAGATCGGTGTGATAAAGTTCTGCGTCCTCAATTTTACTTCCTTGAGAAATTATGGGGACAAAAGGTGGAAGAAAGGAGGTAAATTCACGATCTCACGCCATTTTGTCAAATGGAGTTCAAGGACAGAAAACTCCTATTTCACTTTCTCGAGCATATCTTCCCTTTATTTTATCCGAAGCTATAGTGCCTTCAGTGCTGGCGTGCATGTATGCAACTGCGCGGGCGAAAGAAGTGTTTCTCAAAGTGCTTAATAAATTCATGAACGTGCTAATCAACGATTGCTTCGTCTCGTCGACTGATGCACATTGTTGTACGGAATGCACACTACCGCTGGGCTCGGGTTCACGATGCATTTCGACCACAGAATGACTTCGCTTATGTTGTTTTACCATCAAATCGAAGTTAAACTAAAGTAGGAGCGTGTACACCCTCGATGTGGCCTATCGGCACCGCATGCACACCTCAGTATACCCCTTTGGATGACGAATTGGGCACAGGCGGCGTGCCTCAACGCACGGAATAAGATCCGGTGTTGAAAAAACCCGGCGAAAAAAAAAAAAAGAGAGAAACGAAAGAAAAAACGCGACTCTCCTCAAGCGGCTGCTCTGACAGGGGACGAAGCGCCTTTGACCTTCGAACGGCGGCGATAAGAGCGGAACAACCATCGCACGCATGCGCGCGCGGAGGGGAAAAAAGAAAGCAAAAAGAAAAGAAACGCGAGTACAGAGTCTCGAGAAACGCGAGAAGTTCCGAAATGGCAGCGGTTATACCGCAGGCTGGCCCCAGCGGCGTGCGTGAGTGATAGCGAAGCGAAGCGGTCATGGGATAACGTCGGTTTTGTGAAGGACGCCTTTCAACTACCCTGCTATGCGTCGATCATGTGTGCACATTTCATGCCGGCAGCCTTACTGTGTTCTCGTCGCGGGACGTGAAATGTGTGGTTTGACGACAGTGCAACGTGCACTGCGTGTGCAATGGTGTGACAATGGCCCGGTGACTCAAGCGAGCAGCAGCTGATGGGCGCGCCGCGTTCGCGGCACATTCAGGAACACAAATGGTACGTAATACTTATGTTTCCTCTGTTTGCGCGACCTTGTCGCTTAGGCAGCAGTAGGTGCTGTTCTGCACATTGCGTCGCGTCAAAAGTGCAATGAAAAGCGAAAAAAGAAATGCCATTAAGCTCACATAACGATGTGTGATACGTGTTTCGAATTGGCTGACCGCTTGGCGTGGCGAGCCAATTCAAGCGAGTGCGCCTTAAAACTGAATGTTTGTACGACATATAATTTCCTTGCTTGCGATAAAGCATGAATGAAGCAGTGCTTCCAGGGAGTATACACTTAAGCAACAACAAAAAAAAGACAGCTGTTATCACGCTGTCATGTGGTAAAACGTGCATTAAGGCCAGATTTGTTTTCCATTTATTCTGTTCTCATGCGCAGATTATGAGCAAGTAAGAATACTTTTTGACGACAATTTTGCATTGGGCGCTTTGTCCGTCTCCTACACAAAAAACTTAAATTGCATATCGAGACACTTTGACATCATGAGCTTGTATACATTTAGCTAGAAAGAATAAGTCATGTTAATGACACATTATGATGGTCATATGATGTGTAGACAGTGTGTTTGCTGAAGCACATGCATTTTATGGTATGGTCACTTCATTAGTCACATATCAGCACTAGAACTTGCCAAGGTTACATGTGCATATTAATGGAATTTAGGAGATGTGTCACTTGTGCAAGGCTAACTTAATCACATTGATATAAGTCAGTTGAATCTGTTGAACCTCGTTGTTGAATCACCTTGTTCCTTCCCTCTGGTTATTTTGTTTTACTTTTTGTTGCCATAGTGTTTATGATCAGCACACAGTATTCTGACTGTTGAGACAATTTGTGACAAGGTAAACAGGCTGGTACTTTGTCCACGTCTTCTATTGTCGTCATTACAAGTGCACTGTTTAATTTTGCCATGAATCAATACCAAGTCGCCCAATCTTCAGTCCTAGACAGAACAGCTGTGGTTGATGAAGAAGCTAGTGTTCCATGTGTTGTAAGTGACAATAACTGTTGGTGTGTAACGCCCCAAAACCACCATACGATTGAGAGACGCCGTAGTGGAGGGCTTCGGAAAGTTAGACTGCCTGCGGCTCTTTAACATGCACCTAAAGCTAAGTACATGGCCCTCAAGCAGTTACACCTCTATTGAAATGCGTTTAACTCCAAGGTTAATCGTACTAAAATTTGCACCCCTTTACACTGCAATGCTAACTTCACTGACAGCTAGAACTACTCGAATGATGGTACACAGGACAAAAGTACACTTCTGGTGCTGTTTTGCATTGCATTACAGTTGTGTGCTTTTTGCGCTCTGTACTTTAAGTGAAAAGTTCACAAGAAACTACTTAGCCGCATCTCACCATTGCATTTGTTTCGTGTTCTGTTTAAAGGTCTGCAATAGTATAGTCAAGTGTTAGTCTTTACCAAGACATTCATATTTCTGGATATGGAAAGCTTAATGGACTTCTTTTCTATTATTTTCAGGAAGACATTTCTGGCAAAGCTGCAAGCGTTGCTTACCCACTTGTTTGTGTACAAGACACTGTATTGTGGGAACACTCCCCTGTGCCTCACTCTACACTAACGAGGACCTGAAGTGTAATGCAAACCACAGAAAGCTATACACACTTAGTGCGAAAAAAAACAAAAATAAAGAACCATGCACTCACAGAATGAGTATGAACGTGACTAAAAACGCCATACACGTGTTAAATTTCAGTTGCTAGTACTGCATTGGCCTGTTCCCTTCATTTCTATTTCTGTGTGTGTTGCTGTTTTGTTTTCACACTTTAACTATGGACTCAATTCCCTACTGCTTTACAGGCTCTATAGATTCGTGGTCAAATTCTATTCAACCACATGGCATAGCAAGCCCTAGAATCCAATATGCTAAGCCACCAGCCACTACTTGTAGGAAATTTTTAATTTTAGGCATGTGATTGCCTAATTTCAGGTTGACTTTGCAGCCATGGTAGTGGTATTAACTTTCAATGTGGTAATTATGTGCAAGCCATGAAGTGAGGAATTAATGAAGAACTTTTTAGGTTGCAGATGACAGTGGCTGGCATGGGAATATTGTAAACATAGCTGTAGTAATTATGTATAATAGAAGTATTGGTATATTGCAGTTGTGTGATAATGGCGACAAATTCCCAAGTATATTTCTAGAAAACTGCGTTCATTTTCAGATATTTGTGAGTAAGTATGTGCAGCCATATATGAATGCAATGTTGTCATTTTCCTGTCATGGCTGAATGCCTTTACGAATTGTGGTAAGTGGATCTACAATCAACACACAGGTCTATTTTGGACTTTTCTGCAGAAAACAGAACTGTATGATGATGTGTGACATGTCTTGATGGCATAGGGCAAACTAATTCAATTAAAATCTACAACATGCCTCCCTGCATGGTTGCATATTTCTTAAAAGTAATGCTAGCCTTATTGTACTAACTTAGTTGCCTTCATGTGCAGGCTGACACCAAGTTTCTTGTAGATCCCATTTCTCTGGATTGTGTTTACATACTAGCACTGTGAAGTGCACATGTCAGTGTGCGTTATGATGAGATTTGCCACACTACTTTCATGTTGCTTTACTGTTGTGAATTATATATAGTGCTTGGGCTGTACTGTATACGTTCTTAGTCTTTTGTATTGGGTGTAGGTTCTGTGCAAGAAGATGGAAATATACATATGCTTACACTGACATGAGAACTGCTACTGTTTTGATTTCAATAAAATATTGCTAACACTGTTTTTCTTATCATTCTTATCACAGCTGTTTCGTTGAAGAAGACGGCAATACTACATTTTTTTTATTCTTGCTACATCATCTGTGCAAGAGGAGTGCCACATACACATGGATTTTCACTAGGGCGAAGTGCATGTGCATTAACTTTTTTATTTAACGGGAGACCTGTCACCGCTAATTTGTGGTGGTTTTACTTGACATTGGGGCATGCTTACGCATTCGCTTTAATGCATTTGTGTGATGTTTAACAATGAAGGTTAATTAGTAAGATTGTAGGTATTCTCCGAGTGTGAAAGCGACTAAATACTGAATTTGAGTTATAGAATCGCTGTGTGCCCCGCGAAAGTGCGAGTTGCGAATAAGTGCTAATTGTGAATGTAGATTATCGTTCAGCTACTCTGAAGGCGCTGCTGCACCTGCGTTTGGCTCGCGAGAGTACGCGCGCCATAAATGCACTTAGTGTAGGCGCGTTACAATGTCCTTGTAACTCGGGCATCTGCATAGGCGTGCACACGGGGAGGGGGGGGGGGGGGAGAGTCTGCTTCGTGCATTGACAGGGCGCAGCGACGAGCCTTCGTCCCTCGCCCCCTTCCATCTGAAGAGGCACCCTGGGCACGCTTGTGGGCATCTGCGTGAGTAACTTTTATATGCTATGGGAGTCGTAGCGGTGAGCGCGCCGGTGGATGACGAGAACGATGGACACAGGCACGCTCGCGGCTCGCGCTTAGGAGCCGCTGACAGTGTTTTGAAATGATAAAGATGTGTTGCTCAGTGTTTCGTCCTCGTCTCTGAGGGCTTCCGTGCGGCGGGAGGCACACACCCCATCAATGAAAACACAGGCGGTCATACAGCTCAGAACACGCCGCTGCAATGGGACGCGTGCAGCTCGCGGCAGAAACAACGAAAATAGCTCCACATCATACGCCCATGGAATGCACATATGTTCGGCCATCTGAGGATACCTTTTGTCACGCTGGTATCCACGAATTTTGGGCTAGTGAAACAGTGTCGAAGTACTCAAGAGGGCACACGTTTACAATTTTTTCTAGCGGCACGACACGACGAACCGAATAGTTCGAAGCTGAAGGTGTTTACCTTGGCCTTCGTGACGCCCCTGAGTTTATGTACTGGCCTTGCGAAAGCGCTAACATCATGCTACGAGAACAAAAGTTTGAGGTGCCGCCGACGGGTTAGTAGCTGCTTTGTAGATATATACCCCCGTGAAAAACAACGCAAGATAGTGGTGTCGCTGTGGTGTAATGGATATGATGTTTGCTTTCAGTGCGTGTGGTCGCGAGTTCGATTCCTGTGTCGTGCGTGCTTGTACGCATTTGTCATGTATGTGCATGAATACATTATTGTCCATTTTCTAGTATGTCCTAGCTATGAATAGTTGCAAGAAATGTCTCTGAAACGCTAGTATATAGTGCCTGCAATACCTTTTTTTTTTTTCTCGCCCTCTCTCGGGCCGCGTATAAAGGGGCGTTTTAAAAGCTCTCAAAAGAAGCAGAAAAACTTCCAATGAACTCCGTTCAAGCCCCCGAAATGAGTTAAATAAAAACACCAAAGTTACCTCCTTAATTCCCCCCCCTTTTGACTCCGTTTACTTTGTAAACAAACCTTGTTAAGCCTTCTGCACCGCAAATCGACTGTGTATCTCGAAAACGGAGCTGTTTTATCGGCAGTATACGCTTAGCGAAGCCTCATTACTCAAATCTAAATCAAATACCAGCATTATTTGGGAATGAATGAGTTTAATAATGCAGGCCGACGGCTAGAAAGATTCGAAGTGGACGGCTGTCGCTTCAACAGGCACCGCCATCTTGCCCTGCGTACCCCCCTAAAACCTCCTTTGGTAGGGGGGTTTTGCGTAGTACCTTTAGGATGCAAGTTAAGAGCCGGGCCCAAAACTCCCAAAAAGGCTCAAACCCGTTTGCTGTGTCTCTGCTTGAGCCAATCATGGTTAGACTTCCAGAACGGTCCTGCTCCCACTGGCTGCTGCCAAACTCGTTGTTGAGCTCATCGAACTCGGCCTGGCTGTCGCCGAGCTCGACTTGGCTGTCAGCGAGCTCGACTTGGCTGCTCCCAAGGTCCAGGTCGCCTAAACAAAACACAATTTATGCGACCTCAATAGCAATGCAGAATGAAACACTGGCTCTCCGAAAAAGAAACAAAAAAATTTGTAGCCACCTCTGCTGAAGAAATACCCAACAAATGTTATTGACAAGCGAGATGCTTCGGCAGTATTTTTTAAGTAAAATGCCAAGAAAACGCCCAAGCATGTGCCTAATCTACCAAATACAGGTGCCGTAAAAACTCGCGTATAGCCCAAGTTTTTTTCTGGTTTTAATGTTGGGAAAGTTTGGCCCCGTACTACGTTCTGATCCCAAAAATGTTCGGCCGAGAATTCAGTTTTGGTTTCGGCAATCTGCCGCGCTATTATCACCAACAGGCCTCTGCGTTAGGTAGCATTAGCGTTAGCCATCCATCGCGACGGACGCGATTCTACGCTATATGAGAACCGCGAAAGCAGTATTCGGTTGTCTTTAAAGGAATAGGGATGTCAGCTGCAAAAACCATCGGCAACTGTACTGTGGGCGAGAGTTCGGCGTAGACGAGCGAAGCATTCGCGGTTGGGGAAAACAGAAAGAAGCCCTCCTTGTGTGCAGCGGCCTGAGAAGAATTTCCTGGGGTCCGGAAAATAGAGTGTTTGCCGATGTTGAACGGGAATTCGTTCGGAAGCAATGGAGTACTGCTCGGGCTCCCATCGGTGATCGTGCTCGACGCGTTTCGGTGTCACCTCCGTGAAGTGACTGCTGCGCGAGTCCTGCGCCGAGCTTCGCAAGCGAAGCGAGAGTTGCGTGTTACGTTCCTATGCTCGCACCCTGAACACATCAAAATGAAGCAATAAACGCGCGGGGCAATATATTATCAGAACAGGCGTCTTTTCTTCAGGGTCGGTAAACATTTCGCCATTTGCGTATAGCACCGTGGGCTTACTGTAACATCTCCGATTACCTTGTTGAGAAAAGGGGAGGAGGACTGGTGCGTGGCATCGTACGTTGGTTATGTAGTACGTAGTATTTCTTACCACGGTTCCGACCACTTTTTTGCAGTATTATAATTATGCACCACTCTCGCCTGCATTTTCGCCTAATTTATTTCCTTTAAATATGTACCACTGCTCCACAGCCGAATTTGGATGCCTGTAGATATCTCAAAGATTTCCCTGTTTTTTACCTTAGTGAATTAGGGGGTATGTGGATCAGGAAGCCTGTGATAAATTGCTTTCTTAAATGGTTTTCAGTGGTGTGAGCTCCATTTCAAGCCGGAATACTTAAGGACGACTACCTAGTACAGCGATCCAAGGACCGGCATGACAGTACAAAATTGCTCACTCATCAGAGAAAACTGCAGAAGTTTAGCAAATGAATAGGAACAGTTACTGTGGATCTCCTGTTCAGTGTGTCGCGTGTGTGTGCCTGTGTAAGTAAAGAATAAAGATTGAATAACATTAACCTAATTTATTTCGTCACTTTGTTGGGCCATCAAACGTTGCTCTTATAAATCGGTCACACCTCAGACAGCGTATGATCTTTAATTTTTAATTGAATAACAAATGGCCCACAGATAAATCACCAAAAAAAATTTAAAGCCTTATACAACATTATACAAAGCGTAGTACATTACTTAAACCAGCTCGATTCCCGACGCAAAAGGCAAAATAAGCTATTCCACATGAAAAACACGCTGCGAACGTTTTATCTTTTCACAGAAGACGTTGGTGACAATGGCTTCACAGCCTCCCGTGCGTGCTTGCTTAGTCAAAACGTGTGAAGTCACTGCGGCAGTGAGCAGGCCTGAAATCTAGGTGGCATTGGCTCGGCGGCACGGCTGCGAAGGGATGAACGACGTCACTAACGGCGCTGCCAATGGCGCGCGTGCTTGGGTGCGAAGTAGAGAATGAGTGAACTGACGGCGCAGCCAATGGAGACTGTCATCGTTTCTCGCGGCGAACGGATTTTCGTTTCGCCCAGCCATACACACTGTAATACAGGCTCTGTAGATGAACGATCCACCCACGCACTTATACGATAGTGACCGGGCATCATGCCGCATATAAGTCTTCACAGTAAAAATAAGATCATGGAAGATGGAGATAAGAGGGCATCGTGATGTGGCCCAGGAGACGATATGCACCGTTTGGCACATCGTCCTACGGAGACGTGGTGGGTCTAACAAAAGAAAAGAACCATGCGACGGATATGAAAGACGCTCACGCTGGCATCGGCGGGGCCGTGGTGATAAATCCTGAGCTCGGATGCTGGGAGGAGCGTTGCCGAGTATTGATCCGGGCGCTGATTTTGCTTGGTTCTACCGCAACGCATCGTAGTCCTTACCCTTTTTTTTTTTTAGAAAATGCACTCCAGGGACCGGATAGCGGCCGCCACTACCCGCAAAGCCAAGAAATTGTAGCTGGCTTGTGTTGCGAACGCTATGCCTCTGTTGTTCTACATGACCGCTCCGTAGTTATAAGCAGACACCTCCTCTATTACTATTAAGAAAACAGAGGAGGAGCTGCCTAAATTCTGCTACATCTTGTGCTTGGGTACCAATGGTCGCATCAAAACATGTTGTGCACAAATCATTTAAAGGCCCCCCTTCAACTTTTTTTTAATGCTCAGGTGGTGGTTCTTCTAGGTTCTCCAGGCGCTCCTATAACTCTCCTGCCAGCCGAGATACTGAGAAAATTGGGAATTAACCTTATAAAGCAAGAAAGTACGTCGCCGACACCTACACCCAGCCGAGCAGTACCATTTTCACGTGACAAATAGTATGGGAAAAACCAGTAATTATGCAAGCCGTGCCGGTCCCGCTAGAGCGGAGTATGAAAGCTGTGAAAGCCGCGAAAAGCAGACGCTCAGCGGTACAATGCATCAGCGGTACAATGTCGGTGACTGACCGTGCCACGTGCACAAGTTCTTCGGAGGTGTCAGACAATCACAGCCGAGTTTCGGGCGCATTTGGAGGCCGACTATAGGCGTCATTTCTCTTAAACTTAAATAAAGTAAAACGCACATATTTACGTTATGAACGTGCCTAATTGCGCAAAACACCGCCAGGCGGCACCACCTGTCCATGCTGCCCAAGTCAGTGGCTGCCGCGATCAGGAGAAATACTAACTAAGAGGTTCGTGGACATGCAATAACCGTTTTAGTTTTGTTATGGGAAGAGTGTATACGTGTGCCGATAGCAGCGTTTGACACGATATCGATAGTCTCAATGAAACTTAATATAAGCCATGTTCTAGTCGCCTTTCTTACGATGCGCAGACTACCGTACACGGATAGACCCGGTCACGGTGGAAACGGTATACGTTATGGAAAGTGTCATGACACTTTTTACTAGTGTCTAGAGTTATAGGCTGAACGGAAATAAAACACTTTTTAAGGGGGACACGGTTAGCAAAGCTATCAGAAAAAAAAATTTTTCTCGTGTGGAACTTGAAATATGTGGCGTTTTTTTAAGCAGAATCAGTCATTTCATTGTCTCAAGGCGACGTTTTTCTCTGTGGAGGCGCAATGTTGCCACATAACGAAAGTGCTGGCGTAGCGCCCACCAAAGGTGTTTTGGGGGGTGCTTGCATGAGGATTCCTTCAGAGGCAGGTGGTTCAAACAGTGTGCGGATCACAAAAGCGTGATTTTCATTTAGAGCTAGGCCTTTCTTTGGTACGAAACAAGCACTAAGAGGTTTCTGGCGTGACATCTGAAAAATGCATGCCGAGTTGTATTTTGAATTTAGCGTCGCTTTAGGAAGAGACGTTAGACCACGATGAAAACAATTTATAAGAATGACGACATAAACCGTGAGTGAGGAGTTCGTCCAACAGCGAGACGTACATTCGCAGATTTTATAAATTTATTAATCGATAGCTGTATAGTCCCCGTTACTTCTCGCTTTTCATAATAGCATGCCAACCATGTCCGCGTTCGATATGAAGAGGAATTGTGTTAGGTTAAAAAAAGTGACACTCGTTTATGAGGAAAAAAATGTTGTCATTATTCTGCTGTTGTTAACTGCGTCTTGCATGCGCATGTCTTGACTAAAAGGTCATCACATTAAATTTCTGAAACGTCGTCCTGCGATGACTCTGCTCGAATTTGGTCAAGTTGCTGCGGAACATGTATGGATCAACATGTTTTGCACTGCAACATGCTGCTGGAATTTCTAATGTGTTTGTGACCAATTAAACGTAACACGATTGGATGAAAAGCAATATTTAGGGAAATAATTCTTTATTTGGTGAGATCAGGATAACAAGTTATCCAATAATGGTAACTTAACTTTGCGGCAGTCACCCTTGGCTGATATCGAATATAGCTTATACCTTCATCAATCAGGCGCATGTTTCTTTTTTGTACATAGTCTCGTGCCCTTTATAAGTGCGGCATATCTTTGCAAATGCACTTATGCATAATTTGTGCTCTTCAACTGTACCAGCTGCTCTCCTCCAGAGTAAGCATTGTGAATTTCCTGAAAAAATATGCACCATGGTGTATGGAACATTCCAACACAGTTCTTGGAAACAATGTGCAAAAAAGAAAATAACTATTCCGCACTTTATAGAAGAAAACAGGAAGAAAAAAAGAAACTGTTATGATACGCGAGTGTTCTTTTCGCCTCTTAATACGTGCTACGAAATAGTGCAACAACCTTATACAATACTGCTCAAGAAAATGTGCAATTCAGCAAAAAGTCATTCCTTTAGATTTATTTTTCAAATCATGCTAGGGAGATATCAATTTACATTAAGTTTAATAGCTTAATAATTTAGAGTTCATATTTAAGGGGGGTCGGTATTACTGATGTGGATTTCTGGAGGCTATCGTTTGTACCAGATCTCGACTGAATAACTAAAATTTTACATAATTCGTACGGAGTACGCTTGACGTGAAACTTTTCTTCAAAACAGCATTTAATTTTCTCTGTGTTAGTGCACATATATTGAGAATGATAAGTAAATGCTTTATCGGTAATATCTTATAGCGAAGCCTATCGAATCGTAATCTCAATGTAGGGATTATTTCCAACTGCTTCCCTATAAAAAATCCCCGGATGTTGGATGCCGAAATAGTGGTGGTGATGGAAACGATAGCGGATAACCGGAAAAATAGTGTACGTGGCGGAAATACTAACGGATAAGCTGGAAACTGCCGTGGTCAGAATGGCTGATGCTGGCGAAATTGAAAAAAAAATCGGGGCAGATTGTGGTGGTGGAGGCGAGCTACTTTTGGTGTTCAAATCGGCCAGTGATGGTGAAGGTGGAAAATGCTGGCTGATAGTGGCAATGCCACTCATTCGTTGGTGGATGGCTTGATGAACAAGCTGGATTACGGTGGCATGATGGAGGCGTCGAGCGCACATGACAGTGGGTGAAATCACTGTCATTCCTAATGTTTTCCTGTTTAATATACCGAAAAACGCGTTTACGTTCCTAAGAAGCCAGCGCTGAACAATACGCTTTCTAGTGCGCTTTTTTCTTAGTTTCACTTATGCGGCGTCAAGAATTTCTTGAATTTTTGTCGAGCACGCAGCAGCCGTGAACGTTTACATTTTGTGCATGTACTGATCTCAGTTTGACATTCTCGATGTGTTGCTGTATTGTGGTGTTTATAACTCGAGTGTTGTCCGTCTGAACAGCGGCAGTAAATGTGTTGTGTATCGTCAAGTAGTAGCTGAGCAGTCAATGAGCGCAAACTTGGTACGTTAAGTTTATGGCCCCCTCGAACGGAAAATGTACTTCGTGTTTTTTTACGGATTAGGAACAACATATGCAATTGTAGACGCCGCCCGAATCTATGACGTCACGGCCTTTGAAGCGGGAGTTTGAAGGTCGCGTCACCACCCACATACTACGCAACAAATTATTCCTCTCTTTTGTGTCGGCCACCGCTAGAGGTTTATAGAAGCACTTGCTGACTGCTGTCTGCTAGCTTCAGTTGCTTTCAGGTTTCTTACCTTGGCGTTGCCTTTTTCTGAAGTTGGGCGAGCGAATTAAGCACGATATAATGCTTCTCTTAGTTCCATTAGTGTTGTTTATTCCAAGAGCTCACTTCACGTTCTGTGGTTGTCCTTATTACTGTTTGTGTGGTCTAGTTTATGTGGCCTATTTTATAGAACCTGCTTCACATTATAGGCATCACGACCCGGCTCGTGAACTTGCTGTGTTCTCAATGCTCACTTCACGTTAAAAGAACCGACAACATGATGTCCGCTTCAGTATCAGGAGCACCAGTATTTTCTTAAAGCGCCGTCTTCTTGATTCACGCGAAATATGCCCCAAGATAGTTGTCTGCTAGCCTTAAATAATGTGGCATCACAATTTGTTGCTTTAAAATTCATGGATCCAACCTTAGGCGAAAGTGACTTTTCACCCCTTCGGCGAATGTCGAGGGGCGGGGCGGTAGGACATTCCATTGCCGGGTTGGCGAGATGTATTTTCAGCCGACTGAGTCTGCACCACCTTTTTTTTTAAATGAGGAGATAATTGATCTCCGACAAACTTATAATATCATTCCTGAAGCAGACATCATGTGCTAGAAAGTGATCATGAATTCAATGTTTTAGAAAAATCTTATCTCTCAATACACTGTAATGAATTTTGGTGATACTAAGTTGAGTAACTCAAAATGTAGTGGAGAACAGAAGGATATATGTAGTGGGAGCACCATGCTATTATAGATATTTGCCTAAATATTTATAAACTTCAAGCTTTTAAGAAATATGCATCACATTTTTCAACTCAGAAATGAGAAAAACTACTAGCGATTCTGCAAAAAAAAGAAAAACCTTCTAATACAGTAGCGAAAACTTGTCTGGTACACGTCTGCTCAAATTATACCATGCATTTACGCATGCTAGTTTTGCCAATGTCGCCTTAACATTTTTCTAACTGCTTGTAAGTTTTATGTAACCCTGTGACGTTCATCTGGTTTGCATTTGATGTTTTCCATACAGTTTAAATATCTTCTTCGTGTACTTTTTCAACTACTTAGAAAATATTACGTCTTGTAGTTGTCCTTATTGAAAGAAATGAATCCAGAAATATTATAAATGAATAGGTTGCTAGCCATCCGTAAAACTTCTGTTGTAGGAGGCTAATAGAATTTCACTTTTCAGTAGATTGCAGCAAAGTTTGTTCAAGGTACCGTGGTTGGCTCATAAGAGTTTTTTGGGGTTTTATGTGCATTTGAATCTGGAACTAGGCATTCTGCTCAACAAAGTACAACGAATAAGTTAACTCCACATAACCTTGCGAGCCCCGCTGATTTCTAACAAACTGAAAATGTAATGTACTTTCCTGAACGAAAAAAAAAGTGTATACTACTGTTTGTTTCTGGGCTCGACCCACTAGGTGGCACATATTGCTATCGAAAAATTTCCATTCGTCCCGTCGTTGCCGAGATAGATAGGAAGAAATATAAATGTATTTCACTGTCTCTGACGCTCATGGGATATGCACATTTAGCAAGATAACCATTCACGTGACCCTCCTGCCAATCTCTCTGGTAGCTATGTTCCAATGTGTCAAACCACGGTCAAGTGTTAACAAGGATGCTCAAAACACGATCGAATTTTCGATTTGTAATAATACAGCAAATAATCAGGACTTCGAGGGAATGAGACATCCGACGACGCCGATGTCTCTGTTCCGGTGAGTCCTCGTTCTTTGCTGCAATGTTGCATTGTAGAAAGAACATACAAAACATTGGGGGACCGTTAAGCTTCGCCTTTAAGAGTTGAACGCGATAGCGTTATCCTGTCCCTAGTCCGTGCTTCAATCTCTTAGTGCACACTATGTAATGCGTAGCATGCTTTAAACCACGAACAATTATGCGCGGTAAATGCGGGAAATGTTTTCGAAGTTACCATGCACCCACTACGTGGTCTTAAGGGAATACGCGCAGTAACGTGTGTGCCTTTTGTAATGGGTACACGGCTTTGAACCACAATGTCGTTATGATAGTCACATCTTCTGACGCCCGATGGCTATGCACGCTTGTACCACGCAATATTACTGCGATATTGCATGTTGTATTGTGACGCCTGTATACAGGACGCGCGTGTTTGCTTTGACACCATCTCTCACTAAAGGGAACCATGTGGGGATGCGAAGCAGCGCTGGTGTTCACTTGTGTTTCCATTCCTATGTTTCCGTGTATGTTTGATGTTTGATTTGTGTGTGGAGTTGTGTATTAGTGGTGCTGCTTACGCTGCTGTCACAGCTTACGCTACCGATGCCTCTACAAATGGCGCCAACGCTGACATTCATAGCGCTGTTGCGAAGGAGAGTGCAACGGAGCGAGCGCGCGTCGCATTATATACGAGCGCACAGCTGCGCCGGAGAGAGAGAAACGGGAGAGGAGAAACGAAGCGGAGGCAGCGCTCATGCCACGTCTTCCACCCCACCTCCCCACCCCACCCCGAGGACAGGGGGGGGAGAGTTGGCGCATGCGCAGTAAGGGTGGTCAGGCCGCACACCACCGGAGTGAACTCCGCTCTAAGCTGCTTCGCTCTAAAAAAACGTCTCTACCGTTACCTACATCTGTAGGCCAATTGGTGGAACAGAGAAAGATAAACTAGGTTGTACAAGTGGTGATAAAGGGAAAATGAACAACCACCCATTTGTAGCACGAAGCCACAAGGAAATCCGTACGGATTTCTCAGAAATAAAAGCTTCTTAGTTGCCGAAAAATTCGTCCTGGTCCGGGGTTCGAACCCGGGACCAACGCCTATCCGGGGCGGTCGCTCTACCAATTCAGCTAACCAGGAAGCTAGCAATCGGCAGCGCGAGGCAACTAAGAATTTCTCGGCAAATAAGAAGCTTTTATTTCTGAGAAATCCGTACGGATTTCCTTGTGGCTTCGTGCTACAAATGGGTGGTTGTCCATTTTCCCTTTATTAACCCTTCCGCCACCTTGCGGGATTCCGCAGATCTCATTTGCATTGCAAGTGGTGATGTACAAATATTTGGTAAAAGAGGGTGATTACCTGAAATTCCCAGGGCAGTGATGTTTCGTTTTGGTGGCACGTTATCTGCACAAAAGGCAATTCCTTAGAGATGCGTACCGATCTACCGACGGGTACTTAAAAAACAACAAATATACATGTACGGCGCAGGCAATGTCGTTACGTGAAAAAAAGGAATGTGTGAGCTTCCTGAGACACAATGGGACAACACTAGGAAACATGACTTAATCAACGAGTTCGTTCTCTATAGCTTCTGTTCTGCTATTGTTTGAAATACGTGATGTTTTTGCGCGTAGCAGCATAATCACTAACAAGCCACATTTACCTTCCAAATGGTGTCAGTTTAATTTGTTTCGCCGTCACATGTCGGGTTCTGCGCAGGTTCTTTCTTTCTTTTCGGTGTCTCACGTCCTCGGTCGAATGCAATTGCAACAACAAGCCTTGTCATTTATCTACAAGTCCATGTTAGAGCAACCGTGATTGTATTGTTTTGTCTACAAGTTCATGGTACTTGGGTTATTCCAGTATTTGCAGACACAATTTACAACTTATACAGCTGCAAGCAATGAATGATGTTGCCCTTGGGATGTAAAATGAAGTATTCACAAACAGTTTGTGGAGTGCATGAACATACAAACCAGCGCAAGTGGATATGGTAAAAAAGTTGCGCAACCGTTCCCTTATTATCCACATGGCCAATTATATAACCATATGTATCACCAAGTGGGCGAAACAAAATAACGCTGTCCCTGTCATCATTTCATTCTTGCCGTTGTCATGCTGATCACTCTTGCGTTGGACGTTGCACACATTTCCGTGTTACACACGCTATTGTGCGTTTTACATGGGCTCGGTTCAAAATATCTTTTTTGTAATTTCGTGTCTGAGAACTGTACGGTTATTAGGCGGTTTGTCGTAGCCCAAGTCATGCGCAATTATTTGGCCAGCTGGCCCTATTTGCCGCATACCGAAACAAGAGTGCCCCGGTGTTTACCATTGGACTTATATCAAAGTGCACCTAATGAACCAGCAAATCAAACATGCTTTATTGTACGTAACGGGCACGTAAAATAGTTTTATCCTATTACGGCGGATTCAGGATGTCACTGTCCTTGGCAGCGCTTTGAAGAACCCATCAGAACCTGTGCGTAGCCGTCTTGTAGCAGTATTATTCAGACGCTGTTCATTGGGAGCTTCGGTTGATCAGCATAATTTTAGGGCAAATACGTTCTAACTAAAGCAGAGTATAAAAAAACATTAAAAAGACAGAACACGACGATGAAGCGTATTCTTCCACTTGGCGCTGTTTTCTTTTTTTCAGCAAAAAACCAACACGCCAACGCATTTTTGTATGACAAGTAAATGTTGATTATGGCTACGTTAACTTATGGAACACAGAGAAATGATGTCACCTGCGAAGTAAAGTTGTTGGTACAGTTTATGACGCTGCGGCACTTCTTCTTTACTTTCAACTTGAACACTTACATTGCTGCATTGTGGCAACAACAAAGCAGTCATTTTCAGCGTGTAAAATATTGTAGCGTCCCGATACTGCAAGGTCCAAGTTAGTGTAATCTGCAAAGATTAGTTGTGAGAGTTAATAGAATCATTGAATAATTACTCAATTAATAAAGCGTGCATTATTTTTTTTTACATTCCCCATAATGGTAGGAAATAGAATAAACCTGCAGCAGTCGATTGGGCATGTATGCCTGTAATACAAGCGAAAGTCACTTTCGGCGCTAGAACGAAACAATGAATTTAATAGAAAAAAAATGGCAGAACACACATACCTTGGGAATCGATGGTATGCGAAGGGAAGGTGACGGTGTTGTAATTTTTTTTAGCGAAACGTCACGAAATGACGCTGAAGATATGTACTAATGTTGTACGCACAGAAATACGTTGAACAGTCGCATATGTTTTATGTAAACAGTTTGCAGTCGTGCAACGATGTCAACAGCAACACGAGTATTAGCAACCCGAGAAGCGGTAAGCTGGTATGTAACGCTTGCGCTCGCTAGGATGGTAGCCCTGGACACTGCTGCATAAGTCAACTTCAGTGGATGGCGCTTAGCTACAATTGACGTTAACCCTACGTGACGGCTGTATCACAGGAGTACATATGTAATGTTTATAAAATTGGATAGCCAGTACTGAAACCACATTTGACGTTTCACGAACATCAGATTCTATTTGAAAAACAATTCCGAGACCAGTCGTGGCTCTGTGCTTGGATGGTTGATTGCCACGTAGAATGCTGGGGTTCGATTCCTGCTGGGACCCTGACATTTATTCTTTGCATTCTTCAGGTCAACGCTGCCGATGTTAGCTTTACCTTAACGCTCTCGCTTTGAAATGACTAATGTCTGTCCTCGCCGTTCCTGGGTAGACATAAATTCTGAAACACCTGTGGCGCATACCCGTATGCCGCGGCCCGTGATATACGGGTATGTGCCACACGTGTCTGCTGGAAAGGGTTCGATGACGTATACGACAGGATTTTCACGTTATTCATGTCATGACCAGCCAGACATATTCGTGAATACCTCTTACCCTCCCATACAAATTTTGGTATACCCCAAGTTAAGGAAGCGATCACGAGAGCACCCGGACGTAGGCGGCTAGATAGATAGATAGATAGATAGATAGAGAGATAGATAGATAGATAGATAGATAGATAGATAGATAGATAGATAGATAGATAGATAGATAGATAGATAGATAGATAGATAGATAGATAGATAGATAGATAGATAGATAGATAGAAACGCAAAAGTGCTTACAGTACATAAAGAAATACTTCGCATTTAAAAGATCCTATGCAGGCGTAAGTAAGCTTGGTGAAATTGTGGTTGCAGTGCTGCCCACCTAATTTTATAAACATTACACATGTACTTCAATGATACAGGCGTCACGTCGCGTTACCGTCAACTGTAGTTAAGCGCCATCCATTGAAGTTTGTGTATAGCGCTACCCAGGGCTACCATGCTCGCAAGCACAAGCGCTGCGTTTCAGCTTACCCTTCTGGTGTTGATAATACCCATGTTACTGCTGGCATCGTTACGCAACTGTAAACAACTGTTTATATAAAACATATGCGACTGTTCAATATACATGTCTGTTCGTATAACATTTGTACATATGTTTAGCGTCATTTCGTAACGTTTCGTGCAACAAAAAATTACACCACAGTCACCTTCCGCATGGTACGTGGGATCTGCCGATTTTTTAAAAGAGATGCTTGATCTACCGACATTAGTTCTCTTACCTTTTTTTCTTTAATATTCTCTTCTGAAAATTATCTGAAAAAAGGAGGAGGAAGTAATATACTCCTGTAAGGGACTTCGTTCTACTTAATTTATACCCTGTTAAAGAAGCATACTTACCTACATAGGCTTTTACAACCAGGAGTGGTGGTTTTTCTAGTTTTACTTTAAACAACGTTTTTCTGAAATAAGTACGCGAATGTAATTATTCCGAAATCAGTCAATGAACATATCTTGATAATGTGATAATGTAACAGAGAGGCAGGTCTCAAAGGCTGTTTAATATATAAGACATATAAATAATACTTATATATCAAGTTATAAAAAGATAATGCATTGTAAGACGAAGCTGACAAAACGCAATTCTTTATCACCGTTTTAAAGCATGCGACACATTTATTTTTATTTACGTTTTACCTACATCGCGACATGGCACATCGTAGAGTTGTGGAGGGGGGGGGGGGACATGTCTCACAATATAACGCAAATAGCAATACGTTGTTGTGGAAAATATATTTGAGAAAGCGGTGCGTGCCAAATAAGCTAGAGTCTTGCGTGAATACTTGGTTTCAGGTGAACACGACGAAAGGCAGATGCCCTTTCTTCTTTTGTTAACCTCTCCATAGCCATATGGAGCTTTCCTTAAGCTATACGGCAATGAAAAATGTGTATTAGCATAGCTCAAAATATTTCATGTAGTAGGGAGTGACCCTCACCATCTGCTCCACAGCCGTTGTGTGCCGGGCTCTCTGACCAGTAATATATGACTTCGCAAGGCTAATTGAAGGTCTAGGTTTACTTCACGTATGAAAAGGAAACCTTCCCGAAATGAGACACGCAGCAAAAGCAGTCACGCCACAATGCGAATTCACTTTAGCCTGCCCTTGAGGATCGGCCTACGCTGTAGTACTCGGTGATAACTCTATGCAATCAAATCCAGCTGAGGGCAGGCGCACAAACCTCATTTTGTAAGGAATGACAACCCAAATCGTAAAAATATTAAGCGGAACTCACCGGTAAATTCGTTCTGTATTTCCTTTCGAGCCCTAAAAATAAAAAAAAATAAACACAAATGCTTGACAAACTGAGATTTCCAGAACTTTAGAATTTTGGGGAGGTGTTCTACAAATGTCTATTTAGTAGATTGTCCATTTCGACCGACCCAGATTGGGCGGAACTTGACCAGCAGCGCGCCCTGTTTCCGGTTCTTGTTCCGCAACGTCATTGTGATGGGCTCCTGTGAAAGTCGGAACGCAATCTGTGCACCGTAAGCAATCATCTGGGTCAAGTTCATACGTAAGGACAGTGTTGTGAAGTTTAAATGTTGTGCAACTGTACACTTCATCCATTTTTTTAACACCCGGAGGGTGCTGTGCGGGTGTGGTGCGTCGGCGTGGTGCGTCGGCGTGGTCAAGAGCATGATGACGCCACTGCTTGCTACTTTCGCTAGTAACTGAATGCACTCTGCCGAAATGAACATATCCTCTAGATAAACATTTCGAGTATAGCTCTCCTGTATGTTGCACCCAACAGACTTAATGAAAAAGTAATCTTAAAAGTAATTGAGTTGTCGTTTGCTTTGCCCGTTTTTTGTTTTGTTTTTTCGTGGGAAGCGCGCACATTTCGGGAAATGCCCCGTTGCGGCAATCAAACTAGCGTCACTTCAAAACATGATGGGTGCCACAGCATGATTCCGTGTAAATATGAATATGGTTGATAACTTTTGGGATTGCATTGAAGTGAGTGTTATTACTGCTTCATTGTTTTATTATAAAAAAGCTCTGTCTGCCAGCTAATCCTGCTATGAAATTTCCAAAGAGTCCGCTGTAACCGCTGTATTTAACAAGCTCTTCAAATTTAAAAGCGTTCATCTAATTTTATCCGACGCACTCAATTACTTTTATAAAAACCTACTTCGTTTTCTTTCTACAGAGACTCCTCTTAATGAATGGGGACGACACAAGAATTTTATCGCGTATGAAGATAAAAACTGCAGGAAGACCACTTTATACACACCGTCCACGTCGGCGTCACAGTGATGATTCTTCCGAGTCCCTACAGCTATGACGCCTTATGGCAGCTATAGACACAAGCGAATGCCAGGGCTTCAGCGTACCATGCCTGCGCGGGCTTTAGGCGACGCTTAGCCTGCCCAGGCAGCTATAAACGCAGCGCACGCCCGATCGCGACGTAGGAGGGGGAGATCCTTCGTCCTTCATTCATCGCACCTGGCCGGGGCAATAATGCGAAGTAGGATCGCAGACTGCGTGAGTTCGTTGAAATGTATGGTGCTTGACGAGTGCTTCTCGTATGTACCTTTCCATCCTTGGTCCTGTGTTTTGCGCTCTTGTTGAAGCACCATGCAGTTAATGTCGCAAATGGTGTTTGCTGTGACGATACAAGAGCGTGGTAAACCCTATGGTATCCTATGTCAAAAATTCTGAAAATAAGCTGATCTTGCAGGCGCCTTATATGGCATAGCGTGCCGGGAAACGTAGGAGCGTACGCTCTACTGACGGCGCGAGTAAGTTGAGGTTTCTTGCCGATACATTCTGGCCGAAAACACAAGTGTATTGACCTCTTCGGAAACAGACTATAGCACTATGACAGGTACTGGAAGACGGAGTGAAGCGTGTGCTTCCTCGAAGTGTTGTTTTAGTAAGTTGGAGGTCGCTGGAGACAGCTATCTTAGATGCATGAAGATGTAGATGCCTTGAACTATTAGCTGAGTCATACCTACTCATAGGGAAAAACCAGCATCGAGTTAGTAGGAACTCTATAAGACACTTCCCCTTGGGCCCATGCATTAGAATCTCCGAGCACAAGGGCGACGCCATTGCTGCCATAACACTACCGTGCGAGCGCTACCATGAGACGTGCTAGTCTGGGCGGTGGTATTCAATTTTCAGTTATACTATTTAAAATAAGCTCAGGCAAAGTATAATAGTTACTACGAGCCAACAGAAAGCACGGACGACGACGTATCGCGAGTCTAAGCTCAGTCAGAACACGCAAGATCATCCGCGATCTTGAACTCAAGTGAATTTGGTGGCGCCATCTAGAAGAAGTGCCTGCAAAGACATCGTCGTATGCCGCGAGTGTGGCGCACGGAGAATTGCCTAAATATTCTTCACTGATTCCTAAAAACATGTTACATGACAATTAAACGCCGCCTGTACGGTTCTAATTTATGAAATACCCATGTTACCGGTATTACGAACATTAAATAGACCTCATTTTAGCCAATCTGTAATAATTTCAATGGCAACTGTGAAAATGGTAGGATAATGGCGGTGCTCTTGTAGTCGGCGCTCTTTCTGCCCAGCATTTCTTTTAGGGGGCTGTACTAACTCTATGATAACCAGAATGCGGCTAATTTCAACTGAAACAGAATAGATTAAAATGTCTGATTTTGTTGTTTAATCAGAACATTTCTATTGGAATCAATGTTGTAGAAAAAAAAAGAAGCGGTACATTAACGGGAATTAAAGTCCAACCATCTGGCAAGTCACTTTTTCACGCATGACTTTTTATTCTAACCTAACGACCTAGAATCCCAACAACTGATGAACAGTCCCACGAGAGACTCGAATTGACGCCTTGGAAAGGACGCGAACGTCTATCGCGAACGTCTATCGCGAAATCCGGGTTGTTTTTCTATATGCCACAGAAAATCACCTAAGTTCCATCATATTATATTTTCGGGGGGGTCACATGGTTGATAAAACTTGCACAAGAATTTATGTAGCAATGTAGGCGATTTTTATGTTGAGTCGTCTTGGAAATAAATATGCAATTTTTTCGCCATGTCACCGTTATTGCTGGGCAGCACTACAGTTATTACGTATTCTGTCACACGACGTAGCCTTCGAATACTTTGGAAGATTGTGTCTATAGCCCAGGTGCAAGGTGAAACTTTACCATCAATTCACGTGCTTCGCCTTCGTGTGGAGCCCCCTATTCCATTGAAATGTGGACTTTCGATATTTCTAAGGCAGGATGACATGTCGGCGGTATTGCGCTTAGGGGCTTGAAGCCTTGAAACAGCCCACCACGGTAGCCTAATGATAATGGTGCTCGAGTGCTGACCTGCCAGTCAAAGGGTTCAAATCCGGCCGCGGGGGCCACATGTTGATGTAGGCAGAATGCTATTGACCATCTACATAGATTTAGGCGCATGTTGAAGAGCAGACGATCAAAATTTCTGGAGATCTCCACTACGGCCTCCCCCGCATAATCATATCATGTTTAGGGGACGTAAAATGCCAAGAATTATTATGGTTATTCAAGCCTGAAAACATATATTTTGACATTCACACATGCTCTGCGCGTGATGTCGCTCTCACTGTTTGTTCCCGAACGCATGCATGTATTTACTGTGTGCGCACAAGCTGTATTTTATGCACGATCCTGGAACTCCAAGGTGTGGGGCATCACCAAATTTTTTTCAACGGCATATTTTATACCAATAATATCGTGACCGGCTGCACTCAAACTTCGGACTAAGGACAAATATGCATGTGCAATCGGAACCTTTCTTACGCATTTCTTTCAATGTTAGTGTAGTCAACATCAGCTAATTTGGTGAACTTACTGTGATTTTATTTCTTATAAAGTGTCGTTCAACAAATAACTTGGGCTAGTTTTGAACGAAGTATAATTTCCTGGGACAAAACGCTACTGCTTAGGAGACATGTGAAATCATGATGCTACGAAAGTACATTCATACAACTACGTTCAGTGTGGTTATGGTAAAATAAATGTCAACTTACGGGTGGCGTCATTGGGATATAGCTTAAGGCGTGTTTAAATCCGGACATCGTGGTGTCATGGAAGTGCGATCTCACGCACCTAGGGTAGTCGCGTCGAGAGTACATTCCATCGGCTACCCGGATGTACTCTGTTTGCTGCAGTAACTGCACGCAATGAATAAAAGAAAACATGCTGTACGCATAACGACATACCTCTGAACAGCGCCCTAACCCCTCCCGCCCTTGCAATCGTGCTTTAAAAACAAACGCAAGTAGTGAAGCCAGGCTAGTTTATTTTTCATAATTACGTGAACAGCACGGAAGAGACACATGCATAAAGGACCGACAAAGCATGCCTGTGACTTCTAACATTGATTGCTAGGATACAATAAAAATAAAAAAAACGATTTTCTCGTATGATAATAGAACATTGACCAGTTGGTAAAGGCAGGGATAAATTAATTACTAAAAATCAGCAAAAAGCAAGCGAAAGCAGGAGGAGTTAACGCGTGCAGAATTATCCAGATAAAACGTTTCTGCGCTGGTCAAAGAACAAGAAGGCTTACTGATGCAGTTACTGGTCAGTGCTGCCACTTCAGTCATTTTGCGCTTAACGTCCTGTTTTTGCCTGGCGAGAATCATTTATTATACGCGTTTCTATCTTGTTTAGGGCTAGCAGCAACGCGCTTTGCGTTTACCTGGTCATAAATTTCTCAGCCTCTGTACCATGAGAAAATAAGTATTTGTGTGGCACAAAGCAATGAATAAATAATCGCATTGAGAACCATTCTTTGTACACTGGCGGCTTTTCGACTTGCTCAATACAAGCTGCCGGTGTCGTCTTTCCCAATGCGCTTGGGTGGGTGAACACTTGCCTCTTTCACATTGCGATTTGTGTCCTCATTAGCCAGATGCTGAATAATTAACCATACATAGTATAAAAAGATGCACAAAGGGTGACGCCTGCCATTTAACGGATTTGCTTTGACCTTATCAACCTCAACAAATAGGAGCTATCTGATGTTACAACACTTACATTTCTTACTCTCTTGCCCATAAGGCTGTAATCATGTGTGACGCCATATCCAGGGCCTGAAACAGGATTGCAAGGAAGGAACCACAGGTAGGTCATGAAAATGTAGTGCACGGGTACGATACCTTTGCATTACGTATAATTTAACAATTCTGACCCATCACTTTTCTACTATTCTTCTCATAATTACAATAAATGCGGGCGAAAAATAAGAATTCTCTAGGACGGCTAGCGCATAACTTCAAAAATTTTGATATAGTTTAACCTAAAGCAAAGTGCCATCGCCGTTTCTTAGGTCACAAGCAATATTTCAGCCTCATATGCGATATTTATTATTTCCAAAAATTACGAATTAATATTCACTTCATATCAGAGAAATCAAAGAGCTGTAAAACCTGTTCAGGCTATTGATATTTTCATGCTAGTGCACTCATCATTTTTTCAGAGAAACACTCACCTTTGTTGCAAAAGCACATGACCCAAAAATTTGCCAGAAGAAGCAGGTAGCACAGCGTTTTCATTGTATGTGTCTTCCCACAATCAAGGCAGCACTATGTACGAATAAAAAAAATGCTTAAGTCCACCACATGGAAGATAAATTACGATATCTTGCACAATAGTTCCAAACCTACACGAGACATGCACCATATGCTTCTTCAACAATTCTGAGAGCACCATTCCAACGCCATCTCTTGTGTATCAGCTTAGTTTCGATGTATGGGCTAAGTTAAGTACGTTGTTGCGCTTCCCAATACCAATTTAAACGTAATTTCGTAGGACTTACGGTCAAGAACCACCTTATTGCTGAATTATCAAACGCCTACATTTCTTCCTATGGTATAAAATATCCACGAAGCTGCTGACATGGATGATGTGCGCGTGTTAAAGATGAGTGCGCTGCTTTTTAACACAAAAGTGTTTTATGCCAGGGCACACAACGACTTCACTGACGTACTTTCATCACGGATATGACGTTGTTAAAATCTATAATAACGAAATACAAAAAAAATAAACCAGAAGAAAAAGTGTCGCAAATTCAGGAGATTTGGGAGTCGAACCCACGACCTCTTGGCCCGCGGTGATCGGCACCGGGCGCCTAATCAACTACGTCACTGCCGCATATGGGAAGAGTACTGCAGACCCTCCTTATATATCTGACACCCTGCACTCTTGGTTTATAGGGGTGGTGTCGCAGTCTACGAGCGGAGAAGAGAAGTAGTTACTACATTATGACACTTACGAGCACCGACAGAAAACGCTTAGTACTCTCAGAACTACGGTACGGTGCATCAATGCTAGCATTCGAACGGACGCTGGCATCAGAGCCATCAGGGAGCTCTATCAACGCCACCTAGGTGGTGCTGGCCCTACTCCGCACAGCGGAGTGTGGCCTACGCGATGAGGTCCGACAGTGTTTCTGGAGCCAACCTTGGAGGCTATGAGCGATTTGACTCGATGACGACGCAGTTAAGCGCTCTGTCTTTCGCGTTGTGCTATCGTGTGCAGCTTTCATATGCACCAACGGTGTTGCTCCACCGTCCAGTGATACGAGTGGGAGAGCACCGACTACGAGAACTGCTGCACAATGCGCCGCCAAAAGACCACGGCGTTGACGGGCTAATGTCGCGCAAGTGAGTTAGGTGCAGTGAATTACAAGCCAGGGGAGGAGCAGAAGGCCTTCGCGCGCTCGTGGCTCAAGCTCAGAACTCTGCCTCTGGCGTTTCCGAAGTTGAGCGCATCGCGACCCAAATAGCTGCCATAAACACACCGAAGCAGGACGGAAATGATCGTACCTTCGCCGAAGGGACCCGCCAGCAGGACGCTGCTCGCTAGCACGACGCCGCACACCAAGCACATCGACAGGATGGTTGCCGGCCCGTAAATCACGCACCCTTCGCTGCAGTGGACCGTCAGTTCACAAAACGATTTACTGAAAACCCTTTCGGTCTCGCACGTACGGTTTGAGAATGCCTCTTTCTCTTGTGCGATTTTCGCGGTGCTCCGCTGCGTGCACTGTAGTGCCTTCGGAAAATGTATCCCGGTTGCGAGTCATTGCCTGCCGTCATAGAGAAGTGTCACCAGGCGTCAACATCGGTGCGTGAACGTCTAAGGGTGCTGCAGCCACTATACACCCCTATTGCAAAACCCAGCGCCGCTGGGTACCAGCGTCCAGTGCCATGCCGGATAATGGGCCCAGTATCGCGCTGGATACTGGGACGCTGGAGCGGCATTTTACTGGGAGGCGCTGGTACTCCCGCGCAATACGGCTGTACAGCGTTGAAATAGCGGTGTTTATGTGCCATAAATAAATATATTAGTGAAAGAAGTGATATAGAACGCATTACCGCAATAAAAAAAAAGAAAAAAAAGCCATATGAAAAAAAAAAAGTATCCGTCAGGAGGATTCGAACTTGCCACCTCCTGACTCCGAACTGAGTGTTCTACCCACTACGCCACGCCGGAACATGCTTAACTGTGCATAAAACAACTATTTAACCAATAAACACACGGTTCGGCTTCATGTTTATATGTCGCACAATCGCGATAGACGCGATCTTCCTTTCCAAATAACTGCGCGTCTTTATTAGACACAAACGAACGGCGGCCGGTACCGAATGACAAGCCGATAATGGCACGAGCGCTAAGTTTCTTTAGGAATTCACATGTTAACTACGAAAAATATCAAAACACCTAGAGCAGGCACTGTTTGCTGGCTGTTACTGCCGATTTTTTTAATAGCCGTTTCTCGCTCTTGCTACTGGCCAACATTTACAGAGGTTTTATGATGACTAGCTCGATAAACAGGTGCATACATGATTGAGTATTGAGTACTGTTTTCGCGCAAGCGACGATACGCCAGTACAGCGGGCGTGCCAGTGTACAGATTTGCAGTTCTATCGATACCTATAACTAAGAAACCGCTCAACTAAATACAAATACAATGCGCTAAAGGATTATGTCACTATGTTAGTTCACTAAGGCGTACCAAATTACCGACTGACAATTATACGTTCTTACATAAGAGCCACGAGAAGTACCGGTAGCGCGGCCGGCAGATTTCGGTTTGAGCTTGTGTGCGTTGCTGAAAGCGCGTCGCTTCGATGGTCATCGCTCCTTGTGCGGACACCGTACACAAGGAAAAATGGTTCATTTAGGTTAACGAATGTCCAAACTGTACTTTACAGTCATCCTTACGCTTTGGAATTGCGTGTACTTCAAGCGCGAAACGCCGGTAACATGTAGACGGACACGGCCGGCACACTAGGCCTAACGCTCGCTGGTAGTCTCGCTGGGTAGGACCGGTCTCGGCGCAGCTGAGTTGCGATGGTTGAAGTTTCTGCATTCAAGCTTCGGAACCTTTCTAATGGTTAACTAAAGTTCAGCTGAAGTAAGTGGAAGGGCAAACTGTGCCAGAGAAGCGTTTCCGGTGTGGTGATATCGAACGGCGGCTGTTTTTCTGGCCTCCGTTCGGTGGGGTTTGCGAAGCCAGAGCTCAATTGCTTCTCGCCAACTGTGCCGCGATGTAACGATTTGCTGTTTCTGGTAGGACCGGCGGCTCCAGACTTATAAACACTGCAAAGTGTAATCATTACAACAACCCATCCCTGATGCCAGACTGGTATATGCGCGGCGCATGCACAAAACGTGCATTCATCGCTGCTACGTTCTCCGCAAGAATTAACGCCGTTATTGAATCTGCGTGAATAAGAAAAAAAAAGCAAGCCAACAAGCAAAATAATCAGCGTTGGCTCCTTTGTGTTATTAACGCAATTTTTTCTGCATTCCAAAGGGAAAAATAAAAATGACGGTGATTTCGCTTATATCACATAATGTCTTGCGCTTATCATTCTCTTTCTCTGCCAAGCTAGAAGTTGTGAAAATGTTTGGGACCTGTTAGCAGGCCCCTGGTCAGTGAGGGGGGGAGGGGGGGGCTGGGGGTAAGGGCTCGGGCCTCCCCTCGAAATTCGGATGGAAGGGGGCGTTTACCGGGGGAAAAATAATACAAATCGGTGTTTTTCAAGGCTTTCAACAAGTGCCCCCCTGGAAAAATGTTTTGGCTACGGGCCTGCCTGTTAGGGTAGCATCCATTGGTACCATCGAATCAAACATTCTATATTCAAAGATACCGAAACATTCCGCCGCATACACTACAGAAACTTGCATGCCACACTGGAAGAAACAGTGCAGGCTCCAGTGTGCACCAGCGCACTCCAGTGAAAATTCCCAGCGTTTCCAGCGCTTCCCAGTACGCGCCAGCGTCACAGCGGCCAAGCCAACGCCCCTACCAGTGCGACCCAGCTCTGTCCCAGTGCGCTCACCGAAGTGCCAGTGAATCCCAGCGTGTACCAGTGTTCCCAGTGCGATCCAGCGCCAAAAAACGTACTGGTATCACGCTGGGGGCGCTGGTTTTTGCAATAGGGACCAACATACCTTTTGTATCAATTTGCAATAAACATTCAACTACTTCTCTGAAGACACGTTTCACTTTAGTGTGTTATACCGGTTCCTATATCAGATGAATGAACCACATTTTTTTTTATTCAGGGGCACTAACTCACCTGTTGAGACCGTTTTGCGCGTTTGAGGAAGCTACCGTACCTTAAGTGATGCAGTCAACTACCGCACCAAGCACAAAATACCGTTTTGAGGTGCGTTTTCGCCTATGTATTCGTAGCATTTGTAACTATATTGAGGGGTGCAGGTAGCAAGAATTAGTGGCCCACCTGTTTTTCTACAACAAGGTCTATGGTGGGAACACTTTCCAGTGCCTTACGGCACACTTTATTTAGGATATCACACATCTCCCTGCATTTGGGCAAGTCCCAGTGTTACTGCTGTGATTCCAATTAAAGTCTACAAACAACATTACTTGTAGTAGTTGTCGAGTTCCGTTATGACATTTGTCACGCATTAAAAAGTATTTGTGCATGCAAAACATATTCCTGAAACACTTGCCTATCAATGTTATTGCTCGTGTTCTACAAAACAAGTTGAACAGATGATTTTTTGGAAAACATTGCACAAAAGGAATAAGCGGAAGGCAGTGAGAGAAAGTGATCAACATTGATTGAAAATTCATGGGTTGAAAATTATTAATGGTTGTGTAATTACATGGTGAACTTGAACATCGAGCACAGGTGCACAAGGCAGCAGGAGAGCATATGCCACCGACCTTTGTTCACAGTTTTGAATATCTGCAAAGTTCACATATTCTAGCATGGTATTTGTATGTGTAACGTTGAACCACGATCAAGTCCATGTTCAAGGCGTGCACATGATTCCTTTTCAGCGCGGGAGGGGGGGGGAGAATGTCAGACGCAGCGCCCTCGTCCCTATAAAGTCAATTTATGAGAGAGACCTTGCACCCCCTCCTTAGGTGACCAGGGGGGGGGAGCAGCCGCCCCTCCCCCCTGCCCCCCTCTTTTGCACGCCTACCATCAAGCCAACCTGCGTGTTGTTGTGGCAATGTACCAGTTATAAGATGTCCTCATTTTCTAAAGATCAGCTGTTTTATTGAGGCATGCAGCAACAATATTTTCAAGTTTGTTCTGCACCATCTCGTGACCCCAACAACACGCGGACGTTCGCGAAAGAGATGCGCAAAAGTATCAACTATTTATTTGGAGGGAGACCTGTCCGTGGCAAATATCTGTACGTCATACTTGATCTTGGCGCATGTTTCGGATTCCGTTTAACAGCGGTGTGATGCTGAATAAAGGTAAGAATAGCTAGTTCCCATATATAAGATCAGATAAAGACTGAAGATGAGTAAAAACCACTGCATAGCGCAGCGCGCATAAGTGGCAATCGCTGAAATAGATGATCGTCGAACTGCTAAAAATGTGCTGTGCTGCTGCCCCAACGTGTGTCACGCGAGGGTTCACGCGCACAAAATGCAAATGTAAGTGTAGGCACGTTGAAATACCCATTCAAAGGTTAACGTGCCAAAGCACGTTAACCTTACGCGAACAGCTCAGAACGGGATGCTGTCACTGACACGCGTGTACGTCGCGGCCACTGTTAGATGCAACAATCGAATGAGCACCTTTCTTATTGCTGGCCCCCTAATTGCAAGTGGATGGGGAAACATTGAACATGCGCTTTACTAGTTTGTCGGAAAAGAGTCTGAGCTGTCAACCACCAGTAGCCTTATGCAAATCTAAGCCCTTGTTTTTATGCAAGAAAATGAAATCTAGACATGCTCTGCGTGCAAGTGTTGCATCTAAAAGTTGGCCGCGACTGTACATCGCGGCATAAATAACCGAAATTGCTCACAGCACACGCACATGGGAAAAACGTACGCCGGTTTCGAGATCTGAAGATATCCTCGTCACGCTTGTATCCGCGAATTTTCGGTGAGCAAAACAACCCCTGTTCGCGGAGAGGCCCTAAAACGACACACGGACACACGTTAATTGTTCTTGCGGCATGGCGCATTACGAAACGAATTCGGCGCCAAAGGTGTTTACCGCGGTTGTCTGGAGTTCATGAAGCCCCGCAAACTATTTGCTGACCTAATGCATGCTCAAACACATGCACATGGTACAAAAAGAGAAGTTCAACGTGGCGCCGAATGTTTGCAAACCACATGGTAGATACATATCCCCGCGAAAAAAACGAGCATTCATGCGGTGGCGCTTGTAGTGCAATAGGTAAGGTATCTGATTTCAGTGCATGCGGTCCCAAGTTCCAGTGCTGAGTGTAATTTGCATGTTGTTGTCGCAGATCTGGGTGATTGTGATATTGTTCATTTTTTATCACCCGTAGGGATAACTACTACCGCCGAACGGGCGAAAAAAATGGTGTGACAGCGTCAAAAATCATTTTTTCCCGCAGCCGCGTCAGGGCCGCCAACAGACAGGCCGCCTACAGGGCCGTCGCGCGTAACCAGAGGCCATACCTAGCGAGGAAATATTTGCTTTAAAATCGCGTATAAGAGTCGGCACGGCTATTCTGAAGGCCACTTAGAATAGGGCCGCTTCCTCTGGGACACGGCTACGGAGCCGCGTAACGAACTGACTCAATGCGGCCAGTTTGGCCGGATTTCCTGCCTGCAGGCGTGTATTCTAGCCACGATTTTACTAAGAGTGTATTTATGACAGCAACATTTAAATCTAAACATTTTCACTGAAATCAGTCCAGGTTCTATAAAGAATGATAGATGCGGAAATGGCTCTAATCGCAGTTTTTTAAATTCATTCCCTGACATAACAGCTCAGTGTATTCCTTGTGGACGCGGTATTGCTACTTATCTTATCAATGCATTTCCATTTTGTGTCGAATTTCGAAGGTTCTCCACGTATACAGAAGAAGTCGTTACAGCTGTGACGGC
This sequence comes from Rhipicephalus appendiculatus, assembly GCA_030522465.1. Lineage (NCBI taxonomy): Eukaryota > Metazoa > Arthropoda > Arachnida > Ixodida > Ixodidae > Rhipicephalus > Rhipicephalus appendiculatus. The sequence goes on from JALIZH010032069.1 coordinate 40,863, forward strand.
ACTGCCCAGGTAAAATATCAGCTACAGCTGCCATTTAAAAGATTTTCGCCATATCTCATATGATATGGTCACTTCTAAAGGGGACTTGCGTCATAATTCGACAAACATATTAGTATCATTCTTCAGACACACTAAAATCTGGATTCTCAAATATAGAGCTTTACAGCGACAGCTGTATATGGCTAAGCAAAACGAAGGACCGTTCCCCACGAGCAACGATAACGGTATCCATTGACTGCGCCGTAAGTTACGTCGTTATCTACGTCGCACCAAAGCGAAAGCGCCATGGGCAGCGCCGTTAGTGACTCCATTTTCTGCGTCGTACCCAAGCACGGGTGCCATTGGCTACGCCATCAGTGACGTCGTTCATCCCTTAGCACCCATGTGGCCGAGCCCGCGCGCAGCTGTTTCAGCTTACAAGTTCCACATGGGGAGGGCACGGATCGTACGAACGCCTGAATAGCAGACACTTTTTCAAGAACAGTGCCGACAGCTGATCCATGAGCGAATTCATGTTCGCCGGGCCGATGCAGCAGTCTGGGCACAAGAACAAGCCCGAACGGCGAAGTGCAAGCAGCAACGGCACACCGAGCATCCGGCAGCCTTCCGATCCGAATGCATGCGACAACGGCAAGCCGAGGCAGCAGCGTTGCAGGCAGAGCAGCGTCAACGTGGCAATGGCGGGAACGCGTTCGCCGGGGGCCAACGCCCGCTTTCGGCGGGAGTTTCTCGAGGGGCACTTTGGCTTCGGCTGCCACGTCTGCAACCACCTGTGGCCGGACGTTTCACCTTCCCTGGTTAACCACCTGTATGACGTGCTTGGACGGTGATTCTTTTTGTTCCACTGTGATTTTTCCACAAATGGTGACCGCATGGGTTGCCTCATGAAAAAAAAAGGTTTGCGACCAGTCACTCCTGTGTAGCTTGCACGAACAAACTGTTATGTATTGCAATAGGAAAAAAAATGCAGCGACCATTCAGCGAAGCTGTGCAAAGTCATAGAACTGTTTCCTTGTGAAGTGCAAAATAGCTGGTAAAAATTTGAACGCGCTTGTTGAAACACGCCATCAGCCTTACCAGCCAAGTTCCTTTCTGGTGTGGCCAGCAATTCATTGCGGGTTGAAAATGGGATCAGTTATTAGGAATACAAAAATATATGAGGTGGAGACAGTCAACTGTAGACTGTACCACCGGCGAAAGGTATGCGAGCCCCAAGCAGCCCAGCGGGCCCGTATTTTAGAGCCCTGGCCTAAACCATCAACAAAAAGGGGCTCCCGTTCAACCGTGAACGGTATCGCATTGACGACAGAGTTCAGCTGTGGCACCAAGTTGTCCACTGCCGACTTCTTCAGAAACTACATCAACTACAACTTCATAAATTTGTAGAACCGCTATCCACATACCTCACCACTGTTTGCTATTTGACAGTAGCCAAACCCAATTTCCTGTATTCTATGTGCTCCAATGTGAAGCTCCCAGCTTGAACCGAAATCGCCGCTCCCCTCCCCGTCCCTCTTGCTAGTGGGTATATGTCCCCTTTGACACTGATGTGGGTTGCTTTGATGCAGTAGTGCAGTAAACCGTTCATGTTATCGACGTTGAGGCTAGACCTCTCGCCCAGGATTTTGTCTTCATTGAGGGCGGCTAGTGAGCGAGACACCATAAGCATTCTAGACACAGTAATGAAGAGGCAGAAGACTTCGAACAAGACTTGGTGAACTCTTCGCTGCCCACAGTCAGTCCTTTCACGCACTCCACAAAGTGTCTGACGTTGCATACATGGCTTGATGTTGTGACCACGAGTGAAGCCAAAGTTCTGGGATGAGAGAGAAATCATCTAGTCTGTTTGTTGTGAAATCTATGACTGAATGAAGCGGGGGCGTTGAGCTTTGTCGATTTCGAGCAGTTCTTAAATTCCCGGTGCGGAGCCGAACGGCATAGGAACCACAGATAGACCAATCGTGCCTCCAGGTACCCTTTGAATACGTCATCGAGGAACTTCTTTGGTTCTCTTTCTACACTCAGTATGAGGACTTTCATGAATTTTTCACAAGCTGCTCTGTGGAGAAGAATGTATGTTTTTTAACTCGAAAGTGTTTTATGGCAGGGTCCACCAAGGCTCCACTGAGGTATTTTCGTCGCGGTTATGAAGTTATAAAATATTCACTAATATATGGCAAACAGAGAATCAAGGAAGAGTTCCGTCGCCGGGAGTGGAACCCACGTTCTCTCCCTCCGCAGCGCGCGGCGCGAAACGACTCGGCCACAGAACATACGTTCCCCTGTGTACTAACGGCGAGCTATTGATATACACCATTTGCCGTTAGCGGTACTCAGAGCTCGGTGGTACTTCGTGTTCTCCTAATCACTAGCGAGATGGCGCGACTGGCACGAAGGGCGCTTTTTAAAGGACGTGTCCCCGTGCGTTGAGATGCGTGTGCGCCTCTTCTGTACGTGGTATCTCGTGCGCCCGACCTTATCTCTTGATATGGGAGGTTTTTTGTACGTCTTGTGCTTTCACTGCAAGTTTGCTTTGGAGTTACCTAGTGCACAGAAGCAAGTAACAACGATGACAGTTGTTAGTTCGCGCTCGTCCTGTGTACACTTGGGGTTCATTTTGTGCTCCATTCATTGTGTTTGGGCTGCTCGCTTTAAGTGTCGTGCTGTAACAGCTGTTAATTCACGCTCGGCCTTGTGCGTCCTTCCTGCTTGAGGAGCGCGCTTCAAGTTACGAGCTGCTTGCCGTTGTTCGCGTGTAATTACCATTTGTTGCTATAGGATTTATTCTTTTGCCATTGGGCAAAACAATGCACAATAAACGCTCAATTATTTCTTTGAAGACGCCTTTCAATTTCGTGTTATACCGATTCATATGTGTACTAACGCCATGTTTTTGTGATATGTGATATGCCATGTTTTTTGTAGGCGTATCTGTCAAGCAGCAACAGTTGCGCTACTATTGTTGGTGGGGAGGACAAGAACCCTATGGCAGTCTGAAAGCACCACAATATCGTTGTCCTCCTCTCTCGGCATGTTGTGTTGATGGTGCTTTCCTATTTTGGATAGGTACCGGTGGTCTTGAGACACCTGTTCTTTCGAATGCCGCTGTCAAGTCGTCTTATGCTGTCTTGTGCAGCTTCAATGTTTTTTAGAAGTGGTGCAGATGTATCGCAGTCACGTTGAAATTGTAGCCCTTTTCCAGCATACACCCCGCTCGGGCGGAGGAAGTTGCATAGAGGACAGGCTAACGACGAAAATCTCGTTGTCAGTGCTGCGCCGCCTCTTTACTCTTGCTTGAAGTATCGCAAGCTTTTTGTGCGCCGTCCATTGTTTCCGAGCTGCGGTTACGGCCGCGTTTGATGGGAATCCTTAGTTACGGAAAACTGTTGGGAGTTCGTTGTCGAAACGGAATCCCGAGGATTAGTAGCTTCAATTCCTACTTGATCACGTTCTCGTGAATTAGGGCGCTTAGTAGACCTAGTTCTATTCCGACGTTCTTACCCTAGGCCGTGTGCACGATGCGATTGGCCTAATATTTTAGGGTATTTTCGTCCCGCGGCAGGTCTTTGTGAAGTGGAGGTGAATGCAGTAACGGGTGATACTTTTTTCGGATACTTTTTCCGAAAGGGGATGCTTTTTCGGAGAGCATGGCAAATAGCGCTATTTGATGAGACGTAGTTTTCGAAAAGTACCTGGCGTTTCAGGTCCTGCTTGGCCCCTTTTCCAAAGGGTGACACTTTTAATTGTGGAAGCGGCGTTGCTTTTTATGTTCTCACCTCGCCTTCCCCTTTCAATTTGCTTTGAGCATTGTTCGCACGGAACGGTTGTGGATCTCAGCAACAAGGTGGCTTCCGTCAGAGGAAAGACGCTGAAAGGGGGGAGCTGCGGCTCATCCCCGGTCTACCATACTCTTTGACGGGCTCAAATAAGGTGCTTTCACCCTTTGTGTTCTTAGCAGCGGTGTCGATGCTAAGCCTCGTTTCCTATTCAGTTCGGGGTGGATCACAGAAAGCGCCCTCGAAACCGGCTTTCTGGGCATAATTGCCAGTGTTCTGCAACAGCCCTTGTTGCGCTTTCACACATCGTTCCTGGTTGGTGAATTCTTTCATGAAATCTCTTGTTTTCACCAGTGCGGCTATGTCGCTCGAGCAATTTCCGCTTTCTGGAACATTCGATGATGTGCCTATTGTGAGTACGAAAAAAAAACAGGATGAACAATGTCGTGGAGCAGTTCGACGGAAATAAAGTAAATGTTCATTCCATGTAGCGTGCGTTGTGGAATGAGTGGAGTCGTTCATTTTCTGAAGATTAGTAGCTGTTGCGGGCATTGTGTTTACGTGATGTGATGTGCGTAAACACAAGAAAGCACAAAATGAATCCATGTCTACAATGCGAACTGTTAGTTAATCAGCCACGTCGCGAAACGAACAAGGTGGCAGTGACGAGGTGACTGGCGTAACTTTCGTTCGGCTACGGAGATTCCAACGTGCGCGCTTAGCGCGTGAACTTAAACGATGGCTCACGGTTGAGGTGCGCTGGCTCGATTCAAGTTCCCTGACCGCAGGCAACACTTGACGGCGTCGACGTGGATTTACAGCGCGCTGCCTCGACGGCGCTGCTAGAGATGCATCGATTCACAGGGCGCGGTGCACAAGCCATCAAGATGCAGGCGCCGTTTTGCTATTACAGATGTACCTGTCGTTTGTCATATGACCAGAATTTCATGCATTTTTCACATGTGTAAACAATAATGTTTATACCACACAAATTAGGCAAAACTCTACCATTCATTAAACGGCCGGGAAAACTGAAGCACCAAGTAAGACCGTACACTGACCGCCAAGCTCATGTTCCAAGCCAGACACCACGACTTGCTTCACGAGTTGGAGAATGTGGCAACAACACACAAATATCATTCTCTGGAATAAAACGATTGAAAAAGTGCAGGGTAAATTCAATATACAATTTCAGGCGCGACATCTGATTTAGTTTCAGTTTCAGGGTATGTGACCATCTATCACTACATGCCTTATGCACTTCTGCGTCGTGGGCTAAGCAGCTTCGCCGGACATCCATCTTGATAGAGTGTAATGGCTCATAAAGTTTCATGTCTACACTCCAAGCAATCATTCAATTTATTTTCTGGCGCGTAAAGTTGTATATTATGTTCCTCGGTACGTTTATGCGCCGCAAATTAGCGTAACTTGTTCGTAGAACCAATTGCAACTTCTTGATATCGGCTACGGTTATTTTGCCTGCCCTGTCTCAGAAAAAAAGATACCAAGGTTACTATTTCTGCATTGGACAGACTGGTGAGGGAAGTGCTGGCTCTTCTCCTGAATACTTGTCCACGGAACGCGGTGATTGCTTAAAAGTTGCCCGGAGTTGCGTTAAAACAGGTACGGGATCTAAGTCATTTTCGCTTCAAAACTATCTTTCCACAGCAGTTTTTATCGCACTTATTCTGAATACAAAATGCACCTTGACGTGGGCCAGGATACCATCAAATCACATCTGGGTCACTTTTCCGGAATAGGCTCACTTTGCAAACAACGTGCTCATGCGTGAGAAAAGAGCTGGACCGAGTTTAGACAATAAATGAACAAGGTAGCCCATGCCAATGGAGGATGAGTACGTCACAGAACCCTGATCAATTGGCAGGATCGCGAGCTTAGCAATAACAACATGTGAAAAACCAATATGTGTACTTACAAAAGACAAAAGTGAATATATTTCCACCACAGAAATGAGTTCACGGTGAGAAATGCGCATATAAAACCAAATTGAGAACAAACGAAACAAAGAAATGGTAGTAACACAGGCATTATCGGCCGCGCAGGCGTCCTAACAGGTGTTACATGACAAGGCGCTGCATAGCCGATATATTTTAAGCCACAACAGGTGCCACGAGAGTAAACACTGTGCGCCTAACGTACTTGCCTGTGTGTAACTGTGCGTCATATGCTATATATGGAACGATCTATAAAGTCGTATGTCTCATAATAATGAGCCTGGGTAGCGTGTTGAGAAACCAAATGTATGTTTGCCTGATATATAAATCATTATTTTGAGTCTGTGAACTGCGTTTACAAGTGTTCTTGGTGATATTTTGAGATTCTTGAAGGTTTTGAGAGCTGTGCTTTGAGTACGACCTCATGATAGGCTCATCACGCATGCTTGTTCAGATATAATAACCTCTTCATGTAAGAGCACCCGTTATTATTTTGTTATTTCAAGCTATGCTGAGACCACCGGCGCTGTGGGGAAATAAAGGTTAAGAGTACTAAAGCAATCATCAATTGACTTACTACAGAGTACAATTTGTGCAACAGTGATTGTGCGGAGCTCTCCCTGCGGTTGAGCAATGCTTATGCGTTGCTTTGCTATATGCTGCACTAAAAGCATCTTTTAAGCGTAGCTGTTCGCCTCGTGTGCCATCGATGGCGGTGCTACGAACAAAGCTCCGTTGATGCAATACGGGGGGATCGGCCTTTTGCCACCTGCTAGGTTCTGGTTAGAACAGCTGTATTCTTATTGTAGTTCCTCGCCTAGCACGGCACTCCTCGATTACAACTTGTATTTTCTTCTTGTGTTAGCTAAACACACGGCTGCCAACATTAGAGAAGGGCAAGAAAGATTTGCCTTTAACGTGCATTTTATGCGCCCATAGCCATCTCAGTCACGATCATGCCCCCGAGTTCAAAGTGTAACTCACTGGGATAGGTGTTGTGGCATTATCTTAGCTGAACGCGCGAACGTCTCTCTGAGCGACCTAACAAGATTCTACGCCTGTTTGAAAGCGAAGGGCGAAATTGTTTAGGCCTATACGGAAAACTTGGCGTCGTATAAGCACTTGAGTTGGACGAAAATTCACAACTCTCTCACAATTGCAGTCATGTGGACATGCGTACACAAAACGTTTGCCCACATAATGAAATTGATAAGTTCACCAACAAGTTCGTTATTGGCGACAGCTGGCCGGGATTGGACGAGTTGGCACTGCATATAACCCTTTCACAGCCGGGTTTTTCTTGCCTTGGCACACGTATTGTGGGCGCCGAATGTAACGCGAGCCATAAAGCGTGGGGGTGCAGTTTTTAGCCTCATCGTTAGAAATATATGCGCTGATGTAATTTGTCACTCGTGCACTACATCCAAGCTTTCAATCGCGCAATGCTGACTAAGCAGATGTGCGCTTCTTTAATTGGCGATGACTGAGCGCACTATACCGTTTGTAATGCTTGGGCCACGCGCTCCGCTTTTCGCGTTTAATTTGGCACCGATGGTACAGTTTTGCAAAAAGTGGGCAAAATCGGCAAAAGGGCCCTATATGAGGTTAAAGAGCGCTCTTCCCGCCCTATTTCTGGCCCTTTTGTCCGATTATTGCTATTCTGTACCTCGCTGTAACAAGATTCAATAATAGTTCATGGAATGACTGCACCACGCCCCAATACTGATGACAGGATAAGAGATTTTAAACACAAGTTTTTCTTCAAAATTAAACGAATGTGGTGTTTTGCTTTTTACCAGATAATGGTTATTCTCAAAGTGTTACACTTTGCGATTTCAGTGCACGTTAAAGAACACCAGATGGTCAAAATTTCCGGAGCCTTTCACTACGGCGTCTCTCATAATCATATCTTGGTTCTGGAACGTAAAACCCCAGATATTATTATTAACGAAGTGTTACCCTTTGAATAATGTGAAAAAGTGGAAAATGTTCCGGTATCTTTTTTCCGTTTTTTAGCCAAGCCAAAATTCTATCTTGCTCTGAAACACAACCATGAGAAAATCTCTCTGAAGCCTTTATTGGCGCTCAACGCGACACCGATTCAACATGGTGTACCTAGATCAGTACAAAACACCACCCAGTTTTCGTCCCACTACGCTTTTTTCTCGTCCTTTCTATCCATGTCGCGCGCATTTACAGCATCCTCCGCCCCGGCAATTTCACTAAACTTTCCCTAAAGTTCTATTGCGGCAGCCTTCAGTCATCCGTATCGTGTTTTTCAAAAAGCCTCCTCCCCCACAATGAATCACGTTCAGCTGCATATTAGACGTTACTTGTCTCGTTGCTCAGAAATCCTGAACTTGTAGGCCTCGTACAATCTGATATAGCTCGACTAGCTTACCTTGAATGTCAGAGTTTAGTCGGGATGCAAAACACTTGCAGTTCCACGCTGCGCGAGAAAACTACGAAAAGTCGTCAGAAATTCGTTTACCATTTCGCCACCACATATATCTAAATACACTGTTCTAACGACCACACATGTAAAAACAACAGTGTAGGCTTTCACGCTAAAATCCCCTTTGACAAACATGGGCCTGAACGAAGTCGACGCCGCTGACTTGAAACGGTTGTGATCAGGGCGCTCTGTCTATTGCATGAGGTTCTGTTGGTGTCGAATTAGCATTTGGTCGAAATCGCTCACACACACGGCATTTACTGCTCATTTCCTTGAACACCACAATGGCGTCATCTAAGAAGCGAGCACCTTTTCACGTAGCTCAGCGAATGTAGCACTCACACCACCATGAAGAATGCGTCCATGCACAGTGAGGTGCGTGGAGTGCTGGTCTGGGTTTAGCAAGGTGCTGCCTCTCACGTCGTACAAAGACGTTGCGACGGCAAGAGAAGGTTTGACACAAAGGGCGTCTCGGTCCAACACTCCCTCTTGAAGTTGGCCATTACAAAAGAACTCTCCTGCTCCCAACGAAGAGGCTTCAAACACAACTGGAATTCATTTTGTCAATGGTGTCTCCAGGGATTACTTCTTTGGGCATTTCATCTTCGGCGACCTCGTCGCTACGTCTGTCCTTGCTGTGTTGCCTCACAGTTTTGTCGTAAGGTACAACTGTTTCTTTATTCCCCCGAAATGGCGCCTTTGCGATGATCAACCAAGTTGCACTCTGTTCGTTTCCTTGGAAGCGCAACTTCATTGCGACCATTTCTGAAACTTATTGTTTCGTCCAACCTCTTTACGACAGCGTCTTCTTGCTTCGGGCTCGTTTCTTCCACAATATCAACGGCATTAAACCTCAAGAAACTGTCGCAATGGGCAATAGATGTCCTCCTTCTTGTGCACATCTATTCGTAGGACACCGATGTGACGGCTTGTATAATAGTCTCCTTGTTCCCTTGACCGATGACGGTCCTTGAAGGTCCATCTTGTTCTTGCGATCATTGCAATTAAAGCTGTGTTATCGGCGTTCCCACTGGTTTTCGCTATGATTGGGAATCAGTTTCATTAATTGGACAGATCCTATTAGAAGGCTGACGCCGGGTTCACAAGTCAAGCTTGGGAAACTAACAGCATCTGCCAATGATTTGCCTTCTCCACCGATGGCTTGGTGGAGTTTGAGTTGGTTTTCGGAGCTTCAACTATGTCGTCGCAGAAAAAATGAACGACGAGAGCTTCTTTTTTGTACTGAAGTGTTGTCGTGTTGGCTGCAAAGTGTGACGTTGATAACCTTCGCTTCCTGAAAACGTCTTCTGCCAGAAACGTTCTTTGGCTGCCGTTG